>QRDG01002195.1:961659-1012208 GCA_012064385.1 Puccinellia tenuiflora | reverse complement strand
GCACTGGCATCATAATGAACTTCCGCTTCATGCACAACCAAGGAGGGAGGTTATAGATACATAGAGTCACATGCCAGGTGCTATGACTACAGCTCTGCTCCCCAAAAGGATTCATGTCATCTGTAGTTAGACCAAACCTTAAGTTCTTTTCGTCACCTGCAAAGTCGTTGAACTCTCTGTCGATTTTTCTCCACTGCGATCCATCTACGGGGTGTCTCAGCATCACGTCTTTCTTACGGTCTTCTTTGTGCCATCGCAACAACTTGGCATGCTCTTTTTTTTGGAACAAACGTTTCAACCGTGGTATTATAGGAGCATACCACATCACCTTCGCAGGAACCCTCTTTCCTGGGGCGCTCGCCCTCAACATCACCGGGGTCATCTCGTCTGATCTTATACCGCAATGCACCGCATACCGGACATGCATTCAAATTCTCGTACTCCTCACCGCGGAAGAGGATGCAATCATTAATGCATGCATGTATCTTTTGCACCTCTAATCCTAGAGGGCAGACCACCTTCTTTGCTTCGTACGTACTGGGGGTAATTCGTTATCCTTTGGAAGCTTGTTTTTTAATATTGTCAGCAACTTTTCAAATCCCTTGTCAGATACACCATTCTCTGCATTCCATTGCAGCAATTCCGGTGTGGTACCTAGCCTTTTCTGGCCATCTTCGCAATTTGGGTACAACAATTTTTTGTGATCCTCTAACATGCGCTCCAACTTCAACCTCCCGTTTTCACTTCCGCAGTTTATCTGTGCATCAAGAATGGCCCGACGAAGATTATTGTCGGGCTCATCAACAATGACCTCTTCTTCAGCTTCGTCTTCCCCCACTGTAGTACCACCATGTGTAGTGAACATAGGATAGTTGTCATCATCCTCTCCTTCATTGTCTTCCATTATAAGCCCTGGTTCTCCGTGCTTGGTCCAACAATTATAGCCGGACATGAAACCGGACTGCAACAGGTGGAAGTGAAGGGTTTTTGAGGAGAAGTAATCCTTCGTGTTCTGACAGACACTACGTGGACAACTAATAAAACCATTCTGCTTCTTGTTTGTCTCAGCCACACGGAGAATTTATGCATTCCATCAATGAACTCGGGATTGCGTCGGTCACCGTACATCCATTGACGGCTCATCTGCATTATATAATTCAGTTTATAAAAATCATTACACACAACATCATGAATAGAGAAGTGACCAAATTAATTAATTCATACAAGTTCATCACATTAAAACCAAAGTAGAGTAGTGACCAAATGTAATATATAGTTCTCATAAAACATACATTGAAACTAACATACAACTATCTAATGCATTTAAATGCAACAACACATGCGATCAAAATCGCAACTAAGGTAACCATTGATCCAACAACATAGTGATACCAAGCCTCTTTATTAATGGCATATTTTCTAATCTTCCTAATCTTCAAGCGCATTGCATCCATCTTGATCTTGTGATCATCGACGACATCGGCAAGATACAACTCCAATTTCATCTTTTCTTCTTCACTTCTTTTCAATTTTGCTTTCAAATCATTGTTTTCTTTTTCAAATAAATCTAGCATCTCGACAAGATGGTCGGTTGGAATTTCTGGTTCAACTACCTCCTAGATAAGAATATCTATGTCAAGTGTTGGTCGGCATAATTGTTATAAACACGAAATTAAACAAATAGTTATAAAAGATAATATACCACATCCGAATCATAGACCGGACGAGGGCCGACGGGGACGGATACCAACGTCATGGCACTATTATATAACAAACAATCATACAAGTAAGCAAAATTATACAAGCAACTATGTAAAAAAATTTAATAAGAACGAGAGGCTCACCAAGGTGGTGACGGTGACGGGGCGGCGCGGGCGATCGACGACGGTGAGGAAGGGGACAGGACGGCCCTAAAACCCACAAATCACAATTTAATTTGAGCTCAAATTGCATATAAAAAAATGAACTCCCTCATGTAGGCATTTCATCAAACACCTATCGAGCACTACAAAAATGATGTGAGCTAAACTAGCAACGAAATGAGCTAAACAGGCAATGCCGGATGAAGGATGAAGTTGCTAACCCTTGAATAGACAGGTGCCACCAATCTTAACAAATGGTGGGAAAAAAGGAGATGAACTCGAGCTCAGGAGAGCAAAAATGGAGTTTGCTCTCGAGCAGGAAAAATGGAAGATGGCAGCTCGGTAGGAGATGATATAGGAAAACTTTTAGTACTGGTTCGTATCACGAACCGGTACAAAAAGTCGATCTTTAGAACCGGTTCATGATACGAACCGGTACTAAAGGTTCTATCGCTGGGACCCTCCTCTGCCGCAGCCTGCCGCTCACCTCTAGTCCCGGTTCCTGTAACAAACCGGTACTAAAGCGTCCGGATGAACCGGGACTAGCTCTGGCTGGTGGCCTGTATGTTCGAACCGGTACTAAACCCTAACCTTGTCCCGGTTTGTTACCTGGCCGGTACGATAGGCAGGTATGGAAGAGTCTTTTTCTACTAGTGTGTGATCCAACAATCTTTATAAGATTCATATTCCGTTTGCTAAAATTCCAGCAAATCGCTTTATGTGCTTATCAAAATAGCAACAATACAATGGAATGGCTAAGTTCATGTCGATGAGTAATGTCCCACGATAATTGTGGTATGATGATTACACTTCCTTTTTCCTCATGAGTTTAAACATAATTCCTCATAGAGTATCATTCCCTTTATCAAAGGTGCTTGACAGGTTTGCAATTTTCCATAGAAAAATATATCAAAACATCCTCTATGTAAGTCCACTCCCAAAACATTGGAAGATTGAACATACCTTTCGTACGAAGTTCGAACTGTACCAAGCTTTCACTTCCATCAATGTGATGTTTAAAAATAATAATAACATAGTTAGCACATAGAGTATTAAGACAAAACAATTTACACTAACCTTTGTATATGACCGTCTTCCATCATAAATAAAACCACATGACCGGATGTACCATTGATGGGAAGCTTGTTCCAACAACATAACTTGATCTTTTCAATTAGCAAACCGTGTTTTTGTTCCCACCTCCTCTAAATTCCAGAGTTTCCACAAAGTATAAACATTTCCTTTGTGTAAAGAATTAAACAACAAGCTTGGCATTGTAATTTCCACTAAGCATGTTACATTAAAATTCTTTGTAAGTAAATTCATTTACAACCAATAGGCTTGCGGTTGTTTGGTAAAATAAGAAGTTAACAAACTTTATTCCTCCTCATTGAGTATATTCCTTCCCACAATGCTTCCAACCATAGATAAAATAGTAACAAACTTTAACTGTTCCATACAAGTTTACACGTTTCTCTAAAACATAGAGTGATCCCCCAAAAAAACAGACAATAGTAGGCAATATATGATAGTCCATGTTAATTCCTCCCACTTTTCCTAAATAAATTAGTGTTGGGAGTTTACCTTAGGTTTTCCTTTGGGACATAGAGTGATCCCCCAAAAAAACAGACAATAGTAGGCAATATATGATAGTCCGTGTTAATTCCTCCCACTTTTCCTAAATAAATTAGTGTTGGGAGTTTACCTTAGGTTTTCCTTTGGGTTATTCATATGATCCCGGTGTGACTGCTAGAAAATACACTCTCCATCATCACAAAAATACCAAGTTCCTACTTTCCACCAATTTTCCCATTTCCAGATCAAAACAAAATACCATTCGATCCACTCGAATATTAACATTAAACAAAAGGTTGGTGTGCTATGTAGTAAATAATCTGCCCAATTCCATATTAATCAAAATATAAATAAAAAATTCCTTCCAGTTCACAAAATATAATCAGTGACCGTGAAAGATAATAACTTACTAAACAAACGTAGTAGTATGTATGCTTTTCCACATAATCAAGGGAATAACCAAGAGTTGTATTCCTCCATTCAACCATGGAGTATATGACATTGGACAACGGTGAATAATTCCATGCTCATTACATCGATTTCAATTAATATTCCTGGAGTGTACTTCCCCTGCCAATCATTTTTCAAACCTTTAAATCCTTTGATGAACTGATTTTCCACTTCAGTATGAGATGTTAATACCACAAAAACCTTCCGACTTGTATTGTAAAAGATATAAATAACCATATCAAGTCCAATTATGAAATAGAATAAATATATTCACCTCAAGTAGGAATGTCCAAAAATACCATAAATATATGTTGATAAAGTACCATAAACCTCCCACTTAAGTTTAGAATTCCAAAATTAATAATCCACTAATTATGTTCCTTGATATGTGACCAAGTCGTAAATGAGATAAAATAATTGAACCTCTAGTGGGAGTGTAAAGCTAAAATACCACAAATGTCATGGTGAAGATAAAATCCATAACTGATAGTCCTCCCACTTAAAGTTTAAATTCCATAATTAACAAGTGTAATTCTGTTTATATAGTAAGACGAAGTAGTAAATTCCAACAGTAATAAAATTCCGAGCATGTGTTCCTATTACAAGTGTTCCTCCATATCGAGTTATCTTCACAAAATAAATAACTTGTCCACCAACTTCCAATGGATTGTCAAGATAAATGGGAGCATTGTGTTAGATTCCATAATGCACTAATTTCCCATTGAGCCATATTTCCACTCTTGTTTTTCCAAATAGTATATCAAAACCCACAAATTCCGATAGAGAAGTATAAATCAAATTCCTTCTCATCGTAGATGAATATAAGAACAATAATAATTTTCCTCCACGTGAGAGTTTGATTGCATAATTTCCAAAATCCAAGTATATCATATTTAGCAATAATAATGCCTAAGTAGACATATCTATTTCCGTTTGGAATTGTTTGCATATAAATAAGTTGCTATTGTATTCCATCAAATTATGACGTACAAGTAAAATCCAAACTATATGGAGAAGTAGTCATAAAATAAATATTTAGTGCAAACAATAACACTCGACATACCATTGAGTAAATACTGATTTCCTTTTCCATTGGAGTATAACCCATTTTCCTCCAAAAATAAGTGATACCAATTTCAATATAAACATGCTTGATGCCTTCTCAATAAGAGACATATTTCCAAACCTTTCCAGCTACGCATTGTTTTCCACGCAACGTGTTCAGTCTCATATTCAACAAGCAAATAAGCAATCAGTAATGTCCATATAAATATGCAAGCTAGTTATTTTCCTTAATCCAAATTTCATAGTTTTCCTTTTCCTCTGGCTTTTCCGGTTTAGACTATCAATGACATAATCAGAACCGTGTAATCAGACCAACTACAGGTTCTAAATGGCTCAGAGTAACTATATTTGAGACCATGGAAAGAAAATTTACCGATCAATAGAATCAACAAAAGAAAACCGGCGAGACCTTGACGTGCATCCTTCATATTAGCACTTCCAAATATTGTACGGACAAATTCTTTTTCCTTCTAGAGTTCTGGATCAGATTCCGTTACTTGATTCCGTGCTAGTACTATCACTTTGCTTGCTAGATTTCCTCGATCTGTATGGACGAGGTTCCTGCTTACTGATTGATCCTTCAATGTGGAGCTTCGGTTAGATGTTCCCTCTTTGACCGAGAGACAAAGTATCCGGTTGGACAAGAAGAATAAAGATTGTGTTATTCCAGCAGCCAAGCGCGCCGAGTTTAAGCAGGCGGAGACTTTTGTGGAAATCCCAAAACTCAAGAGTAAAGAGAAAGCCACCGACGAAGCTATCGAGTAGAAGATGCAAGTTTATTTGCAGTTGTACAAGAAGCAGTGCACACCGCAGGTTTTGGAGGCGGTTCGAGAGTTAGTGGTGAGTAATGTTTGATCTCTTCTGTGTAGAGGATGCTTGCCGGTGCATCTCTAGAGGTGGGAGGTTGTGTGTGTTTGGAGAGTGTCGCTTAGTTGGGTATGAGGTGTGGCCTGTTAGTTTGGTTCTAGGTTCCCTTATCTTAGGCACAGACGACGTTCCATGAGTAGAGTGTACGGTTTTTTTAACCGCGCTTTGTATGGTTTTTAGGTCCGGTTTTCCTGATTAACTGGATCAATTCTTCTTCTAATAATGCATAGGCAGAGCTCCTGCTATTTATAGTCAAAAATGTGTGGCTCGGCCAATCCTTTTGTTGTCCAGGTTCCTTCCTCGATCGTTGTGCGTGTCGAGTAATCACGGCAGCAATTGCTTGTTGACGATCCGTACACATAAGAAAATTGTGCAAGGGTAGAGTTGCTATAGCATCCACTTTCCTCAATCCATGAACAACGGTACATCGCAGTCGGCGTCGATGCGAGCGGTCAGCAAGGCCGCGTCCGGTGTAGAGTGGGCGACGAACTTGATCGGGTGTTGAGCTGGTTTCCTTGTCCTTCCTCGATTGGATCAAGTTTATCCTTCCTCGGGTGAGTGTGGAAAGAGACGCACGCGTGGCAGGCTTGCGCGACAGATCGAATTGACCGAGAGCTCGCGATGGATTTGATCCGCGACCTCGATGGCAGAGTTGCCCAGCGGATAAAAAATCCCGGCCGGCGGCAACAAGAATTGCAGCGGATTTGACTTCCAGCCGCACGACCGAGATGAGTGCGCAGCGGAACATGGCAGCGCCGCGAGATTGCAGAGTGGACCGACGATTGGATCGATGCAACGGGGCGTAGTTGGCAGCGGCATGACAACAATGACAAGCACGACCGCAGCAGGGCAGAGTTGGCAGCGGACTAGTTTCGCCGGCGACGACCGTGCCGGCTCTGATACCAATGTAGGAAAATTAGGGTTGGAGCTAATTCGGCCTACCTCTATTCCTCTGCCTTATCGGTGGTGCCGCTCACAATGCATATTGAGACTAGAGGGTCGGACCTTTATATAGACTTCAAATTCCAGATAAAACAAGGTAGGATTCGTGACATGTTATATCAACCACAATACCCAATTACCGAGCGTGTTACTGTTTAGGTCCCAGCACATATGTGTGAGTCATGTGCCGAGTTCGAATACAAATCAAACTCGCAGGCTTTAACAATCCATAGAGTCAATCCTACGGACAACCTGGCATTCCACTCTATACTGTTCCCGGGTATAATTTTGACGTATTAATATACACCGTGTTCCAGTATAGACGTACCGGCTTTTTTAAGTATATATTCTTAAGTACAATTGCATATGAATAATTACCTGTTATTTCCATGACACTTCCACACTGAAATTTAATTCCGAACAATGTATTAGATATATAAAATATTGTAACACACAATTTCCTACACTATCGCCGTCGGGTTCAGCCGCACCATCTACAGCGACATCCCGCAGTTTGGAGCAAGCTCCTGGGTGGCGTGTTCTTCAGCTTCTGGGTGTTGGCACACCTGTACCCGTTCGCCAAGGGCCTGATGGAGCGGCGCGGCGGACGCCGACCATCGTCTTCGTCTGGTCCGGCCTCATCGCAATCACCATCTCCCTGCTGTGGGTCGCCATCAACCCGCCGTCCCAGAACTCGCAGATCGGCGGCTCCTTCACCTTCCCCTGATCTCTGCTGCCACAGATTATATATCCTATATGAATTATATACCATTTGTTCCAGCAGCAGTAGCTTTGTAGCAGCGTTCCGGAGCTAGCTGATGGGGAGTAAATTCTGACCGTTCCCTGTGGTTAAACTAGGTTTTTTTTTTTGTGTTGTCGGAAAAACGGTGGATCATACTAGTTCATTTGTTCTTTTTGAATCTGTTTCCGAGATGAGATGGTTGTTTTGGTTGGACCTGGATAACATCAAGTAGAAATTGAAATTCAGAAGTTTTAGCCAGTTCTTCAGAGTTCCATTTTCGCGTCCAGATGTGCAGTTTTCTTCTGATTTTCCTGTTGCGTGTTGCCATCGTACTCGGTCTGTACGGGTACTCGGTCTGTATGAAGTGGTAAAAATGCTTTTATCTTCAGGGCACGTGGATTTCTCTGAACAGGTCGTATATACTTGTATTGTAGTAGTTGTGTGCCGTCGTTGCGTAGCATGAGAAAGTCAGAACTTGTGCTTGTGACCGTTTTGAGTTCAGTTCAAGTTTATGATCCTGCGATAATTGACCGATACACTCTTATCATAGACAGTCACTGACAGCGATTGCTCGATGAAGACACTTTTGTTGAGAGAGAGATGGATGATGTTCTTCACATATTTCTTTGTGTTCTCGCCCTATATTCTTCCGTGCTTGGTCTTTATGAACTAGAAGCTTTGATATTTTCTCCACATGGATCTCTCTGACCAGATATCGGTATGATAGTGGTTGTGTGTGTACCGGCACCGCATATGACAATGGCATGACCAAGTCAGACCATGTGCGTGACAAGTTCATTTCAGTTCGGCTTGTAGTGTGTTGCATGTTTGTGCAGCTCGACTAGTTTTGATGGTAAGATTGTTAGCCGATTGACGGTCGTTGACACATTGAATGACACTGATGGTAAGATTGCATGTTTTCATCGCTTGCCCATTTGTAAAAATTATTTGGACGGTTGTTTATAGTACTTATAACATCACTCCACCGAGTAATATTACTAATATGTTTGATAATTGGTTGAATGGGGGTAGACAAAAAAACAAGGGCTCGTATTCGTATTGACGTTTCAGCTATTTGTTGGTCAATCTGAAACTATAGAAACAACCTTATTTTTAACAGATCAAGAACTTTTCATGTTATGCAGGTTATAAACATGGCGACCCATTGGATTCAGCTATAGGCATTCCTTCTCCCATGGGACCAGCAAGATTTTATGGTTACTGGGTGTACTCGGATCCTGATGGTCGCTCAGGATATCTCCAGCTGAGCTTCGTGGCAGCATATTAATCGTATTATGGATGACTAGTCACTTTTTGTTTCTTCTCTTTCGACGATTGATTTATGTTTCAACCCATCGTGATCCGTGATTTGTAAATTTGATACTACCTAAAACTTTGCAATAAAAGTTGTGTGCATCGCTCGATGCAGAGGCTGGGGTTTTCATACCCATTTCAAGAAAAAAAAAATGAATGACACTAACGATGACAAGTAAAGCCAACGGCTTTCTCTCAACTGTGCCTTTAATTATGGTGGAATCACGCCAAAAGACCTTAAATCCACACATTCAAATTTACAGAGAATGACAGCTAATCCATACATCCGGAAATTGATTTTTTAAAGATGAACTATATTTCCATTTTTTCTCAATATCAATAAATCAGGTTAAATTCTGATATAGTTATGAAATTGTAGACGCCTCGTGCTACGATAATGTAACAAAACATAAATTACGTAAAATGTAGCGATGGTCCTCCAACTTGCGCTACTTGCCCGCTTAGGACCACATACTCTGAAATCGAAAGTCCGAACATGACTCTTACTACTTACTTGGTAGGCGCCGTAGTCAGGATGACCCATATGGCTTTGTAAAGGTATGTACAGTGGTTGAGAATGTGTTTTTTCTTAATTGCCACACTCCAAAAAGTTTGAGCTTAGACTAAATTGTGATCTTATGCAGTTCTCCCCAAAAGACATATGAGAAGCTCAAGGTGCCAAGGACAGAGGCAAATATGGTGCCTTCATAAGTGAATAATGTCACGAGTTGATGGAAAATAGTAAATCTCCAACAACCACAAGAAAAATTACTAGTCGTTTGTCAAGTGTCATGTGTGCATATATGTGCCACTCCATCTTCACCCAATCAGTAGGATGAAGCTCTACTAGTCGAAGAACTTTTCAGCCACGCAATCAAATAGTTGACAGAGGCAAGGCAAAAATAGGAGTGATGGTCAATGAACATAGGAAAATGTGAAAAAAAATTAGGAAAAAGAAGGCGTTGGGAACAAGAAAACCAGTAGAAAAAGGATGGGGAGCAACCAGGCGTCGTTGAGATGCGCCGTTCAAACATTGTTAGAGAGATCTCCAAAGATGTAGGTGGAGCCATTGCATCCCGTAGAGACATACACAATGAGGAAAAGACATCTGAGCCGCATGGAAAGGGAAGGCCAAATCTGACGGGACGAGGGGCAGCTGAACATATGTTTTCGAGGAGTCTATGAACTCCACGCACACAACTTGCTTAGGTAGCAACTATCCTAGTCACGACACTATGTCGATGCGCGTGCCTACGGTAAGAATGTGCCTTTGGTTCAGGACTTGATTCTTTGCAATTTAGATACAGTATTTCTGTACATGTGCTGGTCATGGGATAGCTTTGGTTCAATCCACTTTGTTCTTCGCCCTATAAGGGGATCTTTCATTTCGGGAGGCTCTTAATGATTCAAAATCAGCAATACAATATATTCTGACACCATCTCATGCTAAGAGCAAGTTTAATAATATAGCCAACTGCTCGCTATAAGTTCTTACCAAGTCATCTATAACCAATCTTACAGCCAAAATGTATAATAGTTTGGTAAAAAGATGAACTAATCTATTAAGATGTGGCACACCTTTCACTCTCACAAAGTGACTAGGAGCAGCAAGCAACAGACTCTTACATGATAGCCCACTTCCTTTCTCTCTCTTCCAACTCACCCAAAATACGTTATTTTAGTTTTTATAACCTGCTTACGTCATACTACTGTACTTGCTCAAAGGTAGCTAGAGTGGCAAAAGGAGAAGTTCCAGCAGCGTGCGTTCGAGAGCTAGCTGATGGGTTAAACGAGGTGAGTTTTTTGTTGTTGTCGAAAAACGGTGGATCATACTAGTTCATTTGTTCTTTTTTATTCTGTTTCCGAGATGAGATGTGGTTTTGGTTGGACCTGGTCACATGGATAACATCAAGTATTCCTACAAAAGTTTAGAAATTTTAGCGAGTTCAATAGAGATCCACTTTTCGCGCCCAGATGAGCAGTATTCTTTTCTTCGTATTTTCTTGTTGCATGTTGCCATCGTGCTCGGTCTGTATGATGAAGTGGTCAAGAAACTTTGATCTCAAACGCTTGAAACTATGCAATAAAAGGCTTTGTACTGGGCACTGCTCCCTATTAAAAAAAGATTCTGTCGTAGCATGAGGAGGTACGAGCTTGTGCGCGTGAACGTTTCAGTTCAGTTCAGGTTGTTGATCCTATGAAAAATGGCTGATACACCCTTATATCGGTCGCTGGCAGCAAATGATGGATGAAGACACTTTTGTTCTTCCATGCTCGGCCTTCATGAATTAGTCAAAGAAGCTTCTGATATTTTCTCCACATAGATGCCTCTGACCAGATATTGGTATGATTTTGGTTGTGTGTGTGCCGGCACGGCATATGGCAATGGCACGACCAAGTCAGAGCATGTGCGTGACAAGTTCATTTCAGTTCTAGCGTAGTTTGTTGCATGTTACTGCAGCTCGATTGGTTTTGATGATGAGATTATTAGCCGATTGATGGTCTTTGACGCAGACTTAGAGAAGAAGACACATTCAAAGAAACTGATGATGACAAGCAAAACCATCAGCTTTCTCTGAACACTGCCTTTAGTTAGGGTGGAATCGCGTCAAAAGATCTTAAATGCGGAGTACATACATACATGGAAGCAAGCAACAAATTCACAGATACTGACGTCTAATCCATATAGTCAGAATTTGGTTCTTGAAGAAAGAGGAAATATATTTCCAGAAATATGTCCTATATTAGCCTAAAAAATGTCCTTTGTTTCTCAGTATTAATAAACCAGGTTAAATTCTGAAATAGTTATGATCCCTCGTGCCAGTGGCGGAGCTAGCAATCTGGCGAGCTCTGGCTTCTGCCACACCTAAATTCATATATTTTACATAGTGTGTATGTATAATACTCCATAGATTAGTTAATTTGGCATGGTGCATGTTCATTCCGCCACACCTAAAGTTTGAGTCTACCTCGCTACTGCCTCGTGCTACGATCATGTAGCAAAACAGAAATTACGTAAAATGGACCTATTGTCCATTTATCCTACAACTTGCGCCCCTTGTCCACTTTGGTCCACCTACTCTTAAACCGAAACTCCGAACACGAATTTTACTGCTTGGTAGGTTGACCGTACCACCAAGGTGTCCTAGTCAGGGTGACCCATATGGCTTTGTACAGTGGTTGAGAATGCAATTTTTTCTTAATTGCCACCACAAAAACTTTCAGCTTAGACTATAATATTCGTCTGCACTTCTCCCATAAAGACATAGTACAAGTTCAAGATGCCAAGGGCAAAAGTGAATATGATGCCTTCCGAAGTGAATAATATTGACATAAATAGAAAATAGTATAGGTCCAACAACCACCAAACAAAATTACTAGTCGTTTGCATGTGTGCATATATATACCGCTCCATGTTCACCCAACCAGTACAATGAAACTCTACTAGTTGAAGGACGTCTCAGCTACATAATCAAATAGTTGACAAATGCAAGGCAAATATAGGCAACGATTTGGAAACACAAGAGAAGAACATAAGAAAAATGTGAAAAGTATTGGGAATAGGATGCGTTTGGGAACAAGAAAACCATGAAACTAGGATCGGGAGCAACCAGGCCTACTTGCCACACGTCGTTCAAACATTTACACACAGCTATCCAAAGGTGTAGGCGGAGGCGTTGCATCCAACAGAAACATGCAAAATGAGGAAAAGGCTGAGCCGCATGGCAAGCGAAGGCCAAATCTGACAGGACGAGGGGCAACTGAACCTAAGCTGCCGAGCAATTAATAAACTCCGGGTATACCACTGGCATTAGTAGCACCCCTAGGGAAAACACTGCTCATGTCTGAGGTAAGATCCCCTTGAAGTCAGTGCACACTGGTGCTCAGAATTCCAGATGACATGTTGAACATGGAGGACTGGGTGTGCCATGAATACTAAGCGCAACAGATGCTTGTTAATTTTAGCAAATCTATTATTGTGCCTAATTTTGTGGTATCCACGAGGACATGATTTTTTTCTTCATTTTTGTGTGCAATCATCAAATTAGGGACTTGATCCTCTCCAATTAAGAAATAATACATGAGCTGGTCAGAGATAGCTTTGGCTTAATCCGCATTATTCATCGTGCTACATGTGCGCGACCTTTCACAAGGTCATTTTGAGGTTTTGAATGACTAAAAATCGGAGTAAAATAATTCAATATATCTATCTGATACCATCTGCCGACAAAAAAGTAAGTTCCTCAACTATCCAAAAAGCAGCTCTTTTACCAGATATATTGATCTGCAATTCCTCATAAGTTGCGGGATTGTGTTGTCAATGTCTTGGCAGAACTGGGCATGGGCAAAATAAAAAGTTTGTCTCCCTCTCATGTGCCAAACTCGTCGTGGGACACCGCATAAAGTCCCGAGGTCGACATGTTTACTGAAATTATTTCTTGTTGAGTTAGAGTTGACATATGTTAGTGAAATTGTCAAAGAATTAGGAAGTGCGGTACCATGGAAGTAGATTTTGTGTGTGGTTACACATTGTTTAGTTAAACAATGAGTAACGTCTAACCTTGCAGTGTTATTCTTGCGGAGTATAATGCAAATAAATAAAGAGGAATTTCTGAATTTATTTTATTTCTCGTATATGAAGCAAAATATAGTGAAACCAAATATGAGATAATCATGACACAATTTCAGTATAAGACAATTATAGATTTTGTCTCGACGCAAGTTTTCGCCTCGGTTTATAATTAAAGCCCAACGCTCAAAGCGATACAAGGCGATGAGGTGACCCTCTTACAAAGCAGATCAAAGATAAACAGAAAAAACACCTGGAAAGCCAAACTTGCCACCAATGACGACGGAACTAAGCCTACACACATCAGAACTCCATGACAAAGCCCCAAGAAGGAAACGACATCAAACGCCGCCATTGCCGAGGCCGAAGGCCAAGGTTTTCACCCGGAATCGTGAAGCATCGAAGGTAGCCACAACAGCTCCCTCAAGAGGGTCCCGACACCTGCAAGCATCGTCGCCGTCAGCACCAGAGCGCATTGGGGTTTCTCCCAATAAAACCTTCGTCCCACCTGGTATTTTAGATCGACCCCCGTCATCGAGTGAGGCTCCCAACTCACAATCCGGGAGCTGACAAAACCGAAGCTGTCATCACGAGGATCCCCCGCCGTCAGCTCCCTACCAGCCACCTAGACCAGGAAAGGGACCATCGCCACGGCACCCAAGATGACGCTCTGGCCCACGTCATGGCCCCGCATGAGAGGGAACAAGAAGCCACGCCGTCGCCCACACGCTCATCCTTTGGCCAGAGGCACCGTCCAGCGGCAGCGAGGAGGAGGAGAGGACGAGGGTGGGGCTACAAGAAGGGGGCTAGGGTTTCCCCCTACCGCTGCCCACAGGAACAATGCGGAGGAAGTGACGGAGGGGGTTAGGGAGGGGGGATCTTCCAAATATAGATTTTTTACTAGATCACAATCTCAAACATCATATGCTAAGAAGAGCTACGCTGCAGCTTCTCAGGAAAATGTTTTAACCGTTATTTCTGTGGATAGAGAAACATAAGCCATTTTTGGAGAATTTTGAGCCGAAAAGGATTAGACCTTGGCGTGTGTTAGTGTTATTTGGCATAAAGAACAAATCAATGGCACTCTGACCTTAATTAGAAAAGAAAATATATATTTCTAGCAAATCACAGCTAATCCATATTTCAAGAAATGTTTCCTATTGGTTGGAAGTTGTGTCTCCGTGGTGGTATGGTGATAAAATGCTCTAGATAAATTACTTCCTCCAATCGGTGTTTTGAACTGGAGTTGGTTCAAAACCACGACACTTATTATGGATTGGAGGTAGTAGTATTTTTTCTAAGATGAGGCCCTCGATCACTGCTAAACATTGGAACTTCATATACCCGCGTCTGGCTTCTCTTAGATCGCTCCAAGTGCTTTACATGGTCTTAGGAGGAAACAATGAGGCTAGAAACGTCTCATCTTGATATTTACAAAACGTTATGACATGACCTCAATAAAAAATGTACTCCATCCGATCCATAAAAAGTATCGCTCATTTTGTACTAAGTTAGTACAAACTTTATACTAAGTAGGTGACAGTTTTTATGGATCGGCGGGAGTAGTAATGATCCAGCAACCTCCAGTCCTAGTCGTGTCATGTGTGTATATATATACCGCTCCATCCTAGTCAAGTAGTATACATGGACAAGGTATAAAACCATGGACAATGTATAAAACCATCATATTTGTTTGCCTCAGCCACATGGATAAATTTATGCAGGCCTGTAATAAAATCAGAACTGCGTCGGTTGCCGTACATCCATCGCTGCCGTTCATCCATCTGCATATCATATAATTAAGTTTATCAAATACAATTAGAATAACATATTGAATACTGAAATGACCACCGTACATTGACACATGTAATATTTCTGTATCAATTGTAGATGAGAAGGATAAAGTTGCTAACCTCGGTCGAGGATATCATTTTGTGTGAACTTAAGTGTGGCTCGGGCATTTCATCGAACACATCTTGTGCGTGGCAAAGGAAATAAAAACTAGCACCCACTTCCCACCAATCCGAGAAAAAAAATAACAGAGTAGAGAAGAAGACGGGGTGGGGTTACGTTATATAGGCAGGGGAGGGACATTCGTCCCGGTTCGTGGCACGAACCGGGACCAAAGCTCGGGCATTCGTCCCGGTTCGTGGCACCAACCGGGACCAAAGCCTCCGCGAAGCTTTGGTCCCGGTTCGTGCCACGAACCGGGACGAATGCCCCCAACCGAACCGGGACCAATGCTCCACGGGCCCCTGGCAGCTCGAACCGGGACCAATGCCAGGCATTGGTCCCGGTTTATCAGTCAACCGGGACGAATGCAAATTCAGCAGCGTCCGAAAGGGTGTTTTTCTACTAGTGGTAGTAGCATTCAGCTCTGTTAGCCAAATTATTTTTGCCAAACAATCAATCAAATAGTTGGTTGATGAGAGGCTGAAAAAAACATTCGTAATACGAAAACGCATCTAGGAATAGAAGGCGTCAGGAACTATTAAACTAGAGTGGCAAACCATACGATCCCATTCACGAGTTCAGACGGTAGAAAGCATGAGTGGAAATTGGAATTGTAGAGGCGTAGACGATGCTTTCGTGCCACACGGAAACACCCGGAATGAGGGAATATTATCTGGTACCGTAAAGTGTAGTCCTTTGAATTGCGCAGATACGCCATGCATATAATAGCTGCCAGACATTGGTCAATGGGTGCTTCACAGCTGATATGTATGGTCGTTGAAGTTTCCATCAAACATTGGGCTAAAAGCGAACCAAATAAAAACTTACGAACGCATACCGGCATACACAATCTTTGCTGGCTTGACCAACGATCATGACAATGTTCAAATGAAATTGAATCTTCTTAATATGTACGCTATGTATATATCTGAAAGTTTTAGTGCCAGTAAATCCCTATCGACAACATCATAATCGGTCACTCGCTAGGGGCCGCAAGCTGACTAGAGGAGCGTGGACGTGCAATCTCAGCCACAATGTTAGTGGTTGTAATTGTATAAACTTAATGAAATGTCTTCTTGGGATGATCAGTAGTTGTGGAACGTTCCAGCTACAGCATGAAATTGATGCAAAAATAACCACAAAACCATCGAGCTCTATATGCAGTTGAAACATTTTTTCTGTCGCAGTCAAATAGGTGCTGGATGATGAAGAAAGATATGCTAATGGTTTAGAGGTCGCAATCAACATTTCCCAAGAGATTTGGTAACTCAACCTTCCTCATCAACTCTATTCCAATTGCCGAGTTCCAATGACGTCCGCTGATCACCCTGGTGTCAAGAATGGCCGTCCTCGTGACCTTCTTGATGCTTCCACGGTTGCTGAAGCCATCAGTATCATCTCATGCTGGTATGAAGACAAGACAGAGTGGGGTCAGCGTGTCGGATGGATTTATGGTTCAGTCGCAGAGGATGTTGTCACAGGTTACCGTATGCAAAGTCAGTCTACTGTGTTACCAAGCGCGATGCTTTCCGTGGCACTGCACCCATCAACCTCACCGACCGTCTCCACCAGGTGCTCCGGTGGGCTACTGGCTCAGTGGAGATCTTCTTCTCCCGAAACAATGCGCTGCTTGCGAGCTGAAGAATGAAGTTCCTCCAGAGGATTGCGTACCTGAACGTCGGCATCTCCCGAACATCTTCCTGATCGTCTACTGCTTCCTGCCGGCGCTGTCCCTCTTCTCCGGCAGTTCATCGTGCAAACGCTCGACGTGACCTTCCTCACCTATCTGCTGGTGATCACTCTAACACTGGTCGCGCTCGCGGTGCTCGAGATCAAGTGGTCAGGCATCAACCTGGAGGAATGGTGGAGGAACGAGCAGTTCTGGCTCATCGGAGGGACCAGCGCCCACCTCGCCGCCGTGCTCCAGGGCCTCCTCAAGGTCATCGCCGGCATCAAGATCTCCTTCACGCTGACGTCGAAGTCCGGCGGAGACGACGTGGACGACGAGTACGCGGACCTGTACATCGTCAAGTGGACGTCGCTGATGCTCCTGCCCATCGTGATCATGATGGTTAACCTGATCGCCATCGCCGTCGGGTTCAGCCGCACGATCTACAGCGAGATCCCGCAGTGGAGCAAGCTCATTGGCGGCGTGTTCTTCAGCTTCTGGGTGCTGGCCCACCTGTACCCGTTCGCCAAGGGCCTGATGGGGCGGCGCGGCCGGACGCCGACCATCGTCTTCGTCTGGGCCGGCCTCATCGCCATCACCATCTCCCTGCTGTGGGTCGCCATCAACCCGCCGTCCCAGAACTCGCAGATCGGCGGCTACTTCACCTTCCCCTGATCGCTCCTCTTTCTGCCATAGATTATATATACCATTTGTTCCAGCAGCAGTAGCAGCGTTCCAGAGCTAGCTTATGGGGAGTAAATTCTGACTGTTCCCTGCAGTTAAACTAGGTTTTTTTTTTGTGTTGTCGCAAAAACGGTGGATCATACTTGTTCATTTCTTCTTTTTTGTTCTGTTTCCGAGATGAGATGTGGTTTTGGTTGGACCTGGATAACATCAAGTACAAATTAAAATTCAGAAGTTTTAGCCAGTTCTTCGGAGTTTCCATTTTTCGTGTCCAGAATTCCAAGTGTGCAGTTTTCTTCAGATTTTCTTGCTGCCTGTGGCCATCGTGCTCGGTCTATATGAAGTGGTAAAGAAGCTTTGATATTCATGGAACGTGGATTTCTCTGACCTTGTTGTATTGTAGTAGTAGTTGTGTGCCGTCAGTGCGTAGCATGAGGAGAGGTCATAGCTTGTGCCGTTGTGCGTGTGACCGTTTCAGCTCGGTTCAGGTTTTTGATCCCGTGACAATTGGCTGATCGTATTGACGGTCGCTATCACTGATTGCGATTGATTTGTAAAGACGTTTTGGAGAGGGACAAGAAAGCAAGAAAGCAGGCTTAGTCATTCGGCCAAAAGAACCAGTCCAAGGCTTTCTATGTACTCTGCCATTTGGGTGGAAATGGAACTGATGGTATACAACAAGAAAACTAGTTTGCTGTTCCTAAGATGAGATGTGGTTCAGTTTGGACCTGAATAACATCAATGTACAAAAAAAATACAAGTCTTAGAGCATCTCTAGGGGGGGTCGTAAAAGGGGCCGTAAAGCTCATTTGGGCGCCGGACAGAAAAACAGGCCACATCGAGGGGTCGCAAAGCCTTTGTCCGGCCCAAAATCTGTCCGACACCGCGAACAGGGCCTCCAACTTTGGGGGCTGCCTTCACGGTGTCGGACACTGTCCGGCCCGAGTCTCCGACAGATATGGCCTGCCCGTCATACACACGAAGCGAATGGTGTGAAATTTCCCCCCTACATTGTCGCACCGGCCGCCAAAACCTCCTCTCTATTGCCGCATCGGCGGCCAAATCTTTCCTCCATTCTCACAAACCACTCCCCTTCTACTGCCTCGCCGCCGCCGCCCACCCCTTCTCCTTGCTCGTCGCCATCTCCGCCGGTGAGATCATCGTCTCCAACCTCTCGTCGGCTCCGATGGCGCCGGTGGGTCTGAGAAAGCCCACCCAAAGCAAATACGCCAAGGCAAAGGGGTCGACGAGGGCCGTGGTGATGAAGTCGCCGGCGATGAAGGCGGAAGAACATGAGTTGCCGGCCGAGAGGATGAGGGCGAGGAGGAGGAGGAGGAGGAGGAGGACGAGGAGAGCCAGGTTGTGCACGATGTTGAAACCGGCGACGATATCAAGCAGCCGAAGGGCAATAGAGGCAGAACATGGAGACCAAAGGAGGATGCGGCTTTGTGTGTGGCATGGATGGGGGTAAGGCAAGACGCCATCATCGGCGCACAACAAAATAGTAATTCGTATTGGACCCGAATTCACAAAGACTTCCTTGAGAGGACGACGTACCCGCCACTCAATGTGCCTCCATGTCGCAAGGCCAACACAATAGAGAAGAGGTGGGGGTCCATACGAGAGGCCGTCAACAAGTTCCATGGACGTTGGGATCAAGTGAAGGCAAGAAACGAGAGCGGCACCAACCAAGTCGACGTAGTAAGATGCTAAACCAAACCTCCCATCTATTTGGGCATGCACCAAAGTTTATATTGTTCGTCTAACATGTCTCTTTTGATTTAGTTGAAGGAAACTATCGAAATGTATCAAGAGTTGAACAAGAACAAGCCCTTCAAATACATGCATTATTGGGATGTGCTTCAATCTTGTTAAAAATGGGGTGCATTGCGTGCGTCCATTAGCCAAGGTGGTGTGGTCGATGAAACCCGGATTCCGGGGGCCGGCCCAACTCCACGGCCAACTGGGAACAAGAAAGGCGAAGGCGGCAGCACACAAGGCCGGGGCGACTTCCGCCCTACAAGAGTCTCTTGCCACGTTCATGGCATCCTCCAACGTTCTCAAAGAGAAGATACACGAAGCCAACAACGAGAGGTGGAATATGTACTATGCAAGGCCACAAGATGAAGGAGTTGCAAGAATCAAGGGGGGTGAAAGAGATGAAGATCAAGGTGATGCAAAAAAACTGGGAGCTCAACGTCATGGCCACGGACACGTCAAACATGCCGGCGGAACGGCAAGAGTACTTTGCCCAGGAGGTGGCGCGCATCATGAAGGCGAGGAAACAAAGAGCCGAGGATGCCGACACCCAAGAAGAATGATTTCCATGTGACCCCGGCGTCTAGACGTATTTTGGTGGCAAAACTTGTTGATGGCCGTGCCTGTGTTGGCCGCTGAGGCTATTGCCCGTGCCTGTGTTGGTCGACGAAGCTATTTGGTCGTGGCCTGTGTTGGCCGGTGAAACTATTTGTCCGGAACATTCGTGCCCGGCCGGCAATTGTATATTTTGGGTTTGATTTGATCATTTTCTTTGGGGTCCGGCCGTTTAGGGGGTGCCGGTGTGGGAGGGAGAAAAAAAGCGTCGGACAAGTGTCCGGCACTCTTCAATTGGGCCTCCAATTGGTATGTACCGGACACAATTGAGACGCCCCCGATGGAGATGGTCTTAGGAAGTTCTTCACATATTTTTCTCATGTCACATGTCTTCACTGTGTCCTCGCCATTTTGTTATTCCGTGCTCGCTCGGTCTTTATGAACTAGTCAAAAGAAGTTTTAATATTTTCTCCACCCTACTAATATTGCACGCGCAATGCGCGTCTCGGCTGATGTAAACTCCATAAAAATGCATTGCAAATATATCAATAGTGAACTAGAGGGAAAATCCACATATCTGCCAAGCTCATGCGCCTCTGACCAATATCGGTATGATAATGGTTGTGCCTGCCGGCACCGCATATGGCAATGGCATGACAAAGTCAGAGCATGATCATCTGGGTGACAAGTTCATTTCAGTTCTAAATTATAATTTGTTTCATGCAGCTTGATTGGTTTTGATGGTGAGATTATTAGCTGATTGACGGCCGTTGACACATTAAATGACGTTGACGATGACAAGCAAAGCCAACCGCTTTCTCCGAACTCTGCCTTTAATTAAGGTGAAATCACGCCAAAAGACCTTACATACAGATGTACATGAACAAATTTACGGAGACTGATAGCTAATCCATACATACGGAATTTGATTTTTTTTAAAGAAGATGAAGTATAGTTCCAGAATATTTCCTATTCTGTTTCTCAATATTAGAAATCAAGTTAAATTTTATCAAACTGTAGATGCCTCGTGCTACGATAATGTAATAAAACAAAAAACAAGTAAAATGTACGTACGGTCCTCAAACTTGCGGGTCTTATCTGCTTAGCTCCACCTACTGACCTACTCTCACTACGGAAAAACAGGCGCTGCCGTGCAGGCGGTCTTTGCCGTGCGCCGCCCACACGGCAATGGAACCACAAGGCGCATGGCAAAGACTTTATGCACGGCAGAGACAGTGGAAAGCGCACGGCAAAGGCATTGCCGTCTACCCATCTTTGCCGTGCGCAGTGGAAGGATGCACGGCAAAGGATCCTTTGCCGTGCGCAGTGTACGGATGCACGGCAACGGCACCTTTGTCGTGCATTTTACCTTTGCCGTGCGCCTTCTGTCATTTTCCTCTTTTTTATTTTCTATTTTATTTATTTTAAAACTTATATTAATTCTTTAAATATGAGCAGTACTACATCTTGACAATGTGTATACCCATACTTTTGCAATACGACAAGTACTCTACGTCCTCATCCCCCCCCCCCCCCCCCCCCCCCCATATTAGGGTTTTGGAACAAACCGCGTTCGGGGAATCTGCTATAAGTGTTATCGCCCGAACGTGAGCAAGGTCACACCGGGGAGCTATGTAGTGCACCATTACACCTTTGACCACACTTCCACCCATATCCTAGGTCCACATGCAAGATTTGGTGGCATTCCGGTGCTTCGGCGGTCATTCCCCCCCGAAAACAGTGGTATGTGTGCCCCGGCGGGTCTACCCCCTAGATTTCTCCGCGCGAGGTTCCACCAATGTACTTTTTCATAGGTTTATGATTGTTTAAGCCATAGCCACATGGAAAACTAGGTTTTTGGTACCATGTGGCACATTCTAGCCCCCGGTATACCCGCAGCGGGACATTTCCACCTACAGGTCCAGGAATCTGCTATAAGTGTTATCGCCCGAATGTGAGCAAGGTCACACCGGGGAGCTATGTAGTGCACCATTACACCTTTAACCACACTTCCACACATATCCTAGGTCCACATGCATGATTTGGTGGCATTCCGGTGCTCCGCCGGTCATCCCCCCGCCCCCTGCTGCTGTATTAAAATAAGTTAGGTGGTGCCCCAAGCAAATTAAGGCGGAATTGCAGCTAGTAGCAGTTTTCCCTCGTTTAACGAACCGAGGTTTATCGAACCAGTAGGACTTTGAAATCAACAACGAGGTGAATGTTGAAGATCTCTGGCGCTTGACCTTCAACAGACGTGGACCTGCACACACTCAACCAAAATACTTTGCCCCCAACGGCGGAAAGGTTGTCAATCTTTCCGGTCTCGCAGAAAACAAGGTGGTTAATTGTATGATGAAATAGATAAAATATGAAAAGTGACCAGAGGAATAATGATGATTAAAAGCAAGTAAATGAGGTTGTAAATAATGTAAAAAGATGGACCGGGGGCCATGGGTTCACTAGTGGAGTCTCTCAAGTAAATAAAATATGCATGTGATGGGTGAACGAACAGCTAGGCAATTGACAAGATCATGACACAAACCCAATTTAGCTATGACAAAAAGGACATGATAATATTTATGGAGGCATCACGACAAGGAACAACGGCCGTTGAGTCCAACTGCGTCTTTGTCTAAAAAGTCCACCGTGGGATCGCTATCCAGCCTGTCACCCAACGGTATTAAGTTGCAAGCAACAGACAATTGCATTAAGTAAAGTGCATGAAGTAAGCAATACTAATATCAAAAGAGACATTAACACCGCTGTTTACCCATGGTAGCAACAGCACACCCTCGCCCTTAGACGTTTCTATCACTCGTGCCCAGGAACAAAAGGGGGCATGAACCCACTATCTAGCATAAATACCCTCTCTTGGAGATACACACAATCACTTGGCCAAAGTAACTACGCACATCAGAGAGCATGCAAGAACATAAATTACTCATACAAGAATCATGCAAAATCTGAACATAACTTCTTAATCCATCGGATCCCAGCAAACACATCACATAGCATTACAATAATCAATCTTGATCATGTTAGGCAGCTCAAAGATCATAAGACATGAAGCACAAGAGAGAGATACTACCAACTAGCTACTGCCATGCACCCGTAGTCCAAGGTGAGACTACTCACAAATCATCCCGGAGGAAGGCACGGTGATGAAGAGCCCTCCGGGATTGATCTCCCCTCCGGCAGAGTGCCGGGATCAGCTTCAGATTGGACCCCGAACTAGGGTTTTCGGTGACGGCGCGTCGGGGTCGAGTTTCTGGAAAATAATGGCCGCCTCGACGTTTTTAGGTTAAAAGGGATTTTATAGGCGTCGGAGGGGGCCGAGGAGGTGCCTCACAGGCAGGGGCGGCCCCAGGCCACGGCAGCTGGCCGCCCCTGGCCTGTGGGTGGCCCCCAGGGCTGCCCTTTGGTGTCCTGGTGCCTTCCGTCGCATAAAAAATCTCCGTAAATTTTCGTCCAATTCCGAGAATATTTCCAGAAGTAAATTTTCTGAAATACAAAAACAACAAAAACAGGGAACTAGCACTTGGCATCTTGTCAATAGGTTTGTCCGACAAAATGCATAAAAATGATATAAATGACAGTAAAAACATGTGACAATATCACGAAACTAGCATGGATCACTCAAAAATTATAGATACGTTTGAGACGTATCACCCCCCCCCCCCCCCCGAAAATGGCGGTATGTGTGCCCCGGCGGGTCTACCCCCCTAGATTTCTCCGCGCGAGGTTCCACCAATGTACTTTTTCCTAGGTTTATGTTTGTTTAGGCCAGACACATGGAAAACTAGGTTTGGTACCATGTGGCACATTCTAGCCCCTGGTATACTGATGACGGAATTGATGAGAGTGTTTCTCCCTCAACTACGCCAACAAGCACTCTTGATACCCTGAAAGGAAAATAATATATGGGATAGGTTGAGCCTCCAAGTGCAGAGTATGTAGAAGTGGAAGTTTTTTCCCCACGAGGGTGACTCGAGGGTTTAATATCGAACTCTCGGGGAATCAGTAGTGGGGATTTTATCTCCTTGTCCTTCTCTAGATTTCCTGCAAACAAAGTAGATTGCTTTGTGGCCTCAACCTCACCAAGTGGTTGTCAAACACAAGGTGTGAGAATGATATTAAGATAATAATGAATGCAAAACAGTAAATAAATATGCAATGGTGGTAAGTAGTAATGCAAGGATGATAGTAATGATGATGGATGATATTTTGGAGTTTTTATATGTGTATGCAATGAATAAAAGTGTTTTTGTATTTTCTGATTTTAAAATGGCTGAATATAGAAAATGCTTAAAAGTGGTTGGAAAGTTGTTTCTTATGATTAAAAATGGACCGGGGTTCATGGTTTCACACATGCACTCTCTCTTTAATATAGTGTGGCAAATAAGTAGACATAGGATTAACATATGAGATTACAAACAAGTTTAATGACATGTTACTAATTATATGGCCATCACGTCATAACATAGAGACCTTTTGATTATTAGTCTCACTTATACTCCACCAAGATGCGAACTAAATCATAACACCTCAGTATTAAGATGACTCAGAGTATAGCCTTAAGATTAATGACATGAAGTGAAAATAAGAACATGCTGTATCTAGTCATAGGTAGAGGCTTGTCACTCCTCATACCTTGCAACATGGTGTTTTGGTTTATCCCTAGTGAGCCAACAAAGTAAGGTAAACACCCAATGGATCGCGATATTAAGTTGTCAGCTTATCACATCACCACCCTCATTACTCCAACTAATGCACACGTTCCCCCTCACACACTCTCATAAACATGCTTGATCAAAACAAGGATACAAGAACGGGGTACATAATATGCATCTACTTTCATAACTGAAATAAACATTGCAATCTCAACATATATTAACTCATAAAAAGATCCATCACAAAGGTAATACAACGATGACCGTAATCATGTTCAGCAGCTCATACGGTGCTAATTAGTGAAGCTCAAGAGAGAGAGATACATATGCTACTGGCACAAACCCATAGTCCAGAGGTGGACTACTCCCTCTTCATCATGGAGACGGTGGAGATGTCGATGGAGAAGAAGGAGACCTCTCCGGCAGCGCTCCGCCGGAGTTTCCCCCCTCCAATCTGCAGCCTCCTGGTCTCTGTTTCTTGTTTCTCTCGTGTGGCGGCTCTCCCTCCGAAAAACATCGGGGGGCTCTTTATATAGGCGTTTTTAGGTCACGAGGAAGCTTCAGGAAGAAGGATCGTCGCAAACGGGGCCACGAGGGCCAAAAGAGGTGGGCCCATGCGGCCCCTGTACCTGGGTGGGGCACCCTCTTTCACCCCTCCGGCCTCCATTTGCTTGCTTCCTTCGCTCCTAGGTCTTCCTCCTTCCAAAATAATGATCCCCATAAATTTGCAGCTCATTATGACGTCGTTAAGGCCCTGAAATAAATAAGGAAAGAAATAGGGGTTTTCTGCCTGCGCAGGATTAATTCCATAAAAAGGGGAAATCATTATTAATTACCAAAAATCATTAAATAACAGTAATATACCCCTTATATGATGCAAATATGAATGGAATACAAGTATTATAGTGCAAAGTTCATGTATGCATTTTACATGCATCAACATCCCCAAGCTTAACTCATACTCGTCCTCGAGTATGAAAGTGATAAAACTAACATGAACTTTGCAATATAATAACAACATGGATATAAAAGATGATTGCTACTGCTACATAAAGTCAAATGATTCATTAATTCAAAAAAGTAGCAATATGCAAACAGTTTATAAAGTGATATCAAGTATTCAATGCAAGGATGTTCAATGATAGTTCACAAAGTGTAACATAAAAGATAGTAATATGGACCACAAGTATGCAATATGATAAGTAAGAACATCCTACATTGGTCATAGAGTGAAGATGAAAATATGAAAGTAAAAAGTGGACACTTTGGAAAGGATATATAAATGAGTAGAGGTAAAACATGCATAAGTTTCATCTATCCTCCAAACTATTCTACTTGAGTTATTGATTGCAATGGTAATACTTGGTGTCAAGCTCTCATTCCCCTATCATAGCATCTTGAATGATTAAAATTAAATGTGAAAGCAAATATGAGTAGTGGCCTTGATAAAGCAAAGGTTAGATGTCTCATGCCCCTTGAATACAAGTACCTACACCATGATTACTCATCTTGGGAAACAAAGCAAGTTTAATTTATCTATCATTGTAAGTAATAATGGTATTATCAAGAGCCTCAACTGGGGTACCTCTTGTCCCATGATATGGATCAAGCCCACATCAAAACAACAAGACAAACAAACATAATGAACAACCTCAACACCCTTTTTATTTACCACTTGATATAGCTTTTTATTGTAGGGTGTATCACAGAAAGTTCAAAATAGCATGTAAGTAAATTTCCACCATGAATGATGCATGGCTTAGATTAGCGGCCCAGGTTTCTTTCTAACCATTTATACAAACTCATTTAAACTTACTCTATTTCCACATTATTTCACCATGATAGGCATCCATAAACAAAAGTACATGATATCAACTAAATAAATGATGGAACATGTTGAAAGCTTTGCATGTGACAGCACATATGGGCTAACTCCCAACCTTAAACATTTATCAAGCCACTATCATCATAATATTAATCACAATGGTTCATGTTTATTAAATGCAATAAAAATAAAGTGTGCATCAAGTTCGCGAGAGCTTTTAAACCAACTTTTCTCATTACAATAAATAACATAATCATTTTCATTTAGAGGTATATATAACACAAATAACATGGTAAACATACTTGGAATAGAATAAAGCTAATAGGTAGATATGGTGGACTCACTGGAAAAACTTGGGTTGAGGGTGTTGGAAACAAGTTTTTACTTGTTGGAATTTTTGGGCTAGCAAAAGGGAGAAAGATGACCATCTAGATGCATACATGAGTGTGCATAGAACTAACTAATTCATGTCAAACAAGTTGAAATAACATACAGCATCAAAACATGAATAAAAGATAGCTCATGATAAAGCATTTGCAAATTATTACTCATAAAGAAGCTCATGAATCATGCAACTATATGTGTCATTAAAAATTAACTTAGACATCCCTTTTCCTAATACAATAAAAGCATGCAAGATATTTCAACCCATATTTCTAGTAGCTTTCTCATATATAAATGATAGTGTGGTGGTCTCAAAATAAATAAAAATCAAAGCAAAAACAAACAAAAAGACGCTCCAAGTTTATGCGATAAAGTGTTTCAAATGAAAAACAGAAGTTAGACGTGTGCAAACTGAGAGTATGTTGGTTCAGTGGGGATGTTCTCCACATCCCCAAGCTTATGGTTTTCACAATCCTTGGATAACTCATGGTGCATCTCCTCCAATCCCTGTGAAAAAACTTCAAAACACTGTTTCTCTCATTTCTTTTCTGTGGGGTGATATTAGTAGAGATAAACAAATAGGCTTCTTGCTGCATATAATCCATGGACTAAAATTCATATGAAGGACCAAAGAGTTTATAATGTTGTATGCCTACTCATAAACTCAATTGGATCAAACAGATTCAACTCAAAAGTTCAAACTATGCATAAAACAATATGGGAGAGAATCTGTCCAGAAAAACAGCAGCAGAAAAACATATTTTCTGTCCTACCTAAACTAATCTAAATTTTTTGAAAAAATTAAGGAATACAGAGGATGAAAAGTTTCAGTTACCGTTAAAATCTCAGCTCAATCAGAGTTACATAATAGCAATGAAAAATCAAACCGTGCACAGACTTCGTGCAGGAATAAAAGCTCCGAATAGAAGTAGCAACTTTTTCAAACCAAAATAGGTAAAACTTGGCACTTTATTAAAAATTCCATAAACTAAGCTAAGAAAACAATCTGTTGTTACATCAAGAGGACACAAAGAAAATCCAAATAAAAATAACCGGGTTGCCTCCCGTAAAGCGCTTTCTTTATAGCCATATAGCTAGGCTTACTTGTTGTTTACCGAAGATGAAGCTCATGAGGGAGCTTAAAAGTTGTGCCCTTCTTCCTTGGGAAGTGTTCCATGCATTTCTTATGTGGAAACTGAAACTTCACATTCCCTTCCTTTGAATCAATAATAGCCCCTGTGGTACGAAGAAAAGGTCTTCCAAGAATAATAGGACTAGAGGTTTTATTCTCCATATCCATGATTAGAAAATCCACAGGTACAAAAGTCATATGTAACTCTACCATAACATCACTTACTTTTCCTAAAGCACGTTTAATGGTATTATCAGCAAGTGCAAGTTCAACAGAGCATTTTTAAGATTCTTTAATTCAAGTACTTCATATAATTCTTTAGATAAAATAGAGACACTAGATCCTAGATCAAGTATGACATGGTGTGTCTCTTTCCAATAGTTACTAGCACCTTGGGGATCCATATATCCCCAAGCCTAGGTGGTATCATAGCTTCTTGATTGTATCTAGCAATATAGGAACCAAAACCAGATTGGTTAACATCAATAGAAGGATCCCTTGCAAATTTTTGTAAGATAGATATTAATTCATGCAAGGTACAATTCTCTAAATCAAGCAAAGGATCATTAACTTCACTAAGCATCTTAACTTCTTCAACTTTTACTCCCCTATTATAGATCAAATATTTCATAATGGTCATCAAAAACATCTTCAAGTACTTGGGCTTTATCTAAACTTTCTTTAATATTTGCTTCCAAAAGCAAGCCATCAAGTAGATAATAAGTATTAGAAGCAGTCATATTCATAAAAGAACCTTCACACTCCTTATCCAAAAATACTCTAGAGGTTTCAGATAATCCTCTATAAAAGATATGCATAAGCATCCAATCTCTAAGACCATGTTCCATTCCAAAACCTATACTTCTAAATCTTTCCCATGTTTTTACCAAAGGTTCATCTTCCTCTTGTTTAAACTTGATAACCATTTGTTTAGAATTGCAAATCATTTCAATGGAACAAAATCTTTCAACAAAAGCAGCTTTCAAATTAAACCAAATGCTAAAATTACCAGGTGGCCATCTCAACATCCAATCTAATGCTTTCCCCCCTAAAGAGTAAGGAAAAAGCTTAAGTTTAACATTAGGATGGTTCAGTTTTAGCATGTTCCATCTTTCATCAAATTTCTTAAGATGAGCTAAAGGATCTTCCTTAGGTTTTCCATAGAAACGATATTCATAGATTGATTTCATTATCTTAGGATCTACCTCAATTTCCTCAATAGGGACATTCTTATTTTGAGGGAAATTCCTAACACTAAATGGCCAATGAGTTCTCTTTTCCATTTGCAAGTTTTTATGTGTTTTTAATTTTTTATGCAAAACTGAAAATTAAATGACACTAAATAATGCAAACCAAATTAACTAATGCAAAACAAAATGCAAAACAAATGCAAAACTGAAAATAAAAAATGCAAACCGAAATCTAAAAAATGATATGCAAGAAAATAACAAAACAAAATAAAATGCTTGAAGGTAAAGATGGACAAGATGATGCTCACGTAGGTGCAACCTCCCCAAGCTTAGGTGTTAGCACAAGTTGGTGATGAAGTTGACTTTGTTGTGATATCCTTGGATAAAACCTTCCAGCTATGATTCCCCGGCAACGGCGCCAGAAAAAACACGTGATGACGAAATTGATGAGAGTGTTTCTCCCTCAACTACGCCAACAAGCACTCTTGATACCCTGAAAGGAAAATAATATATGGGATAGTTTGAGCCTCCAAGTGCAGAGTATGTAGAAGTGGAAGTTTTCTCCCCACGAGGGTGACTCGAGGGTTTAATATCAAACTCTCGGGGAATCAGTAGTGGGGATTTTATCTCCTTGTCCTTCTCTAGATTTCCTGCAAACAAAGTAGATTGCTTTGTGCCCTCAACCTCACCAAGTGGTTGTCAAGCACAAGGTGTGAGAATGATATTAAGATAATAATGAATGAAAAACAATAAATAAATATGCAATGGTGGTAAGTAGTAATGCAAGGATGATAGTAATGATGATGGATCATATTTTTGGGGTTTTATATGTGTATGCAATGAATAAAAGTGTTTTTGTATTTTCTGATTTTAAAATGGCTGAATGTAGAAAATGCTTAAAAGTGGTTGGAAAGTTGTTTCTTATGATTAAAAATGGACCGGGGTTCATGGTTTCACACATACACCCTCTCTTTAATATAGTGTGGCAAATAAGTAGACATAGGATTAACATATGAGATTACAAACAAGTTTAATGACATGTTACTAATTATATGGGCATCACATCCTAACATAGAGACCTTTTGATTATTAGTCTCACTTATACTCCACCAAGATGCGAACTAAATCATAACACCTCAGTAATTAAGATGACTCGGAGTATAGCCTTAAGATTAATGACATGAAGTGAAAATAAGAACATGCTGGATCTAGTCATAGGTAGAGGCTTGTCACTCCTCATACCTTGCAACATGGTATTTTGGTTTATCCCTAGTGAGGCAACAAAGTAAGGTAAACACCCAATGGATCGCGATATTAAGTTGTCAGCTTATCACATCACCACCCTCGTTACTCCAACTAATGCACACGTTCCCCCTCACACGCTCTCATAAACATGCTTGATCAAAACAAGGATACAAGAACGGGGTACATAATATGCATCTACTTTCATAACTGAAATAAACATTGCAATCTCAACATATATTAACTCATAAAAAGATCCACCACAAAGGTAATACAACGATGACCGTAATCATGTTCAGCAGCTCATACGGTGCTAATTAGTGAAGCTCAAGAGAGAGAGAGATACATATTCTACTGGCACAAACCCATAGTCCAGAGGTGGACTACTCCCTCTTCATCATGGAGACGGTGGAGATGTCGATGGAGAAGAAGGAGACCTCTCCGGCAGCGCTCCGCCGGAGTTTCCCCCCTCCAATCTGGAGCCTCCTGGTCTCTGTTTCTTGTTTCTCTCGTGTGGCGGCTCTCCCTCCGAAAAACGTCGGGGGGCTCTTTATATAGGCGTTTTTAGGTCACGAGGAAACTTCAGGAAGAAGGATCATCGCAAACGGGGCCACGAGGGCCAAAAGAGGTGGGCCCACGCGGCCCCTGTACCTGGCCGCGTGGGGCACCCTCTTTCACCCCTCCGGCCTCCGTTTGCTTGCTTCCTTCGCTCCTAGGTCTTCCTCCTTCCAAAATAATGATCCCCATAAATTTGCAGCTCATTATGATGTCGTTAAGGCCCTGAAATAAATAAGGAAAGAAATAGGGGTTTTCTGCCTGCGTAGGATTAATTCCATAAAAAGGGGAAATCATTATTAATTACCAAAAATCATTAAATAACAGTAATATACCCCTTATATGATGCAAATATGAATGGAATACAAGTATTATAGTGCAAAGTTCATGTATGCATTTTACATGCATCATATACCCGCAGTGGGACACTTCCACCTACAGGTCCAGGAATCTGCTAAGTGTTATCACCCGAATGTGAGGAAGTTTACACCGGTGAGCTATGCCTTGCACAATTTGGTGAATCACACCTTCCAACACACTTCCACACATATTCTAGGTCCACATGCAAGATTTGGTGGGATTTCGGTGCTCCGGAGGTCATTCCCCCCAAAAACGGCGGTTGTGTGCCCCGGCGGGTCTACCCCCTAGATTCTCCGCGTGAGGTTCCACCAATGTACTTTTTCATAGGTTTATGTTTGTTTAGGCCATAGACACATGGAAAACTAGGTTTGGTACCATGTCGCACATTCCAGCCCCCGGTATACCCGCAGCGGGACATTTCCACCTATAGGTCCAGGAATTTGCTATAAGTGTTATCGCCCGAATGTGAGTAAGGTCGCACCGGGGAGCTATTTAGTGCACCATTACACCTTTCACCACACTTCCACACATATCCTAGGTCCACATGCAAGATTTGGTGGCATTCCGGTGCTCCGGCGGTCATTCCCACCCCCCCCCCCCCGAAAACGGTGGTATGAGTGCCCCGGCGGGTCTACCCCCTTAGATTTCTCCGCGCGAGGTTACACCAATGTACTTTTTCATAGGTTTATGTTTGTTTAGGCCATAGACACATGGAAAACTAGGTTTCGTAGCATGTGGCACATTCTAGCCCCCGGTATACCCGCAACGGGACATTTCCACCTACAGGTCCAGGAATCTGCTATAAGTGTTATCGCCCGATTGTGTGTAAGGTCACACCGGGGAGCTATGTAGTGCACCATTACACCTTTCACCACATTTTCACACATATCCTAGGTCCACATGCAATATTTGGTGGCATTCCGGTGCTCCGTCGGTCATCCCCCTGCAAACAGCGGTATGTGTGCCCCGGCGGGTCTACCCCCCTAGATTTCTCCGCGCGAGGTTCCACCAATGTACTTTTCATAGGTTTATGTTTGTTTATGCCATAGACACATGGAAAACTAGTTTTGTTACCATGTGGCACATTCTATCCCCCGGTATACCCGCAGCGGGACATTTCCACCTACAGGTCCAGGAATCTGCTAAGTGTTATCGCCCGAATGTGAGGAAGGTCACACCGGGGAGCTATGCTGTGCACCATTACACCATCCAACACACTTCCACACATATCCTAGGTCCACGTGCAAGATCTGGTGGCATTCCGGTGCTCCGGAGGTCATTCCCCCCGAAAACAGTGGTATGTGTGCCCCGGCGGGTCTACCCCCCTACACTACAAGAAATGTGTTGACTAGTGACCTTTTTTCAGTGACCCTGAAACAAATCGTCAGGATTCCGTGACGTTTCTGCACCGAAAGGTCGTTAGCCATTGGGGCGGGTCAAAACCCAAAAAGATAACGACGATTTTGATCAAAAACGTCGTTAGTTCATAGGATAGAAACGTCATAAACGGAACCAGACGACCTACGACGTTATTTTTGAGTGAATTGCGACGAACTGTGATAGTCGCAGAGACTACGACGATTGAGAAAACGTCGCACCTTCGCGCCACATCGTCAAGTTTGCCTATGTGTGCTGTCTGCGTGTCACAATCCGCCTACGTGTCACGTTTAACATTGATCCTGACATGTAGGACCTGCTCCGCTCACCTTTTTTTTTAGATGTTTTTTTTTTAGAGGTGCTCCACTTGAAATCTGTGATGGCCCGCTATTCTGTTGGGCTCCCGAACTGTTATCCATTTGACATTTTCTCTTAAGCAGGCCTTCTCGTGGGCTGCAACGAATCGGCCCATGTCGCGCTTTCTCGTTCGTAACTAATATTCGCAAAAAATATGGGCAAAGGCGCAAGCCGGGACTCGAACCCGCAACCTGTTGCTGCACCATGCCTGCCGCTACCACTGAGTTAAGGGACTGCTGTTGTCAAGACTACAGAAGGTTACCTATATAGTCATTTTCAGTTTCTATCTAAATTAACAGACAGCACACATAGGCAAACTCGACGGAGCCTGTAACTTAGCAACATTTCCGTTCCTGTCCCATCTCGTGCTTGGTACTGGCGGGGGCGGAGGCGACCGGCGGAGGCGTCCGGTGGGGTGGGGCGGGCTGGTCTCTGTTGTTGCGGGAACCAGCGGAGGGGACGGCGGTGGTGGTGCCGGCGCCGCGGCCGAGCAAGTGCGTGGCCTCGCCCGTGGATCTGCTGAAACGCCTCGCCGTTCGCGGCGCCTCCTAGCCTCGACGGCGAGCCCCTTCTCCCGGCAGGTCTCCCCTTCGACGAACAACTTCCGGTCTGCCCTCTCCTTCTCTCCCCTACAGTTAATTTCACTCTTTTTTGGGTTGGCTCCGGTCCTGAGTTTAGGTTTTGGAGGCTGAATCTGCTGTAACCTCTCATGCCTAATAAAGATCTGGTTTTACCCGTAAAAAATCTCCACGATTTAGGTGAAACCAACAGATAAACTGGCTGTACTATGTAGCATTTGCACTTGTGGGCATTGGATTTACCATCTAGATCCATATCCACACATGACAGCCCGTTTATATGTGTGTAACTATAAGAGAGTATGAACATGAAAGTGCAAGTTCCGTGTGTAAGCTTTGAAATCCATGTGATGCATTAGTGTTTAAGCTGATCTTTGTAAGTTGCCAAGGGAGCTGGTGCAGTATTATGCAAGTATAACTATATCTTGTCTTGAAATATTGCTTCTGGTCTTGTCTTAATATATGTTATCATTTTTCATTTGGTAGCAACAAAGTAGAACTATATTTGTATATCTGTTTATGCAACAAAGTGGCAGAAAAAGTGACTCCTTGATAATTATAAGTATGGATCTTTTTCAGTCATGTTAGAGACACATTTAGCAGTTTTTGTGTGAGAAATTGCAAAACAAAATATTTATTAAAGATGAGTAACTTCATTCCTGTAACATACATTTGTTGTTCTTTGGCAGATGGACGACAGAAGTTGGATTACTAAAGGAGCTAGAAAGCTTTCCAGTGTACATTTGAAGGGAGTGGAAGGGTTCATGCAACATGTTAGCACAGTTTTTGGCAAGGATGTTGCCATTCTTTGCCCATGCTGCCATTGTCTCAACCGGAAACAGCTAGCACAAGAAAGAGTGGAACATCATCTGCTTCTCAATGGAATGGCGAGCACATATGACAGATGGATTCATCATGGAGAACCTTTGGCTGAACCTGGAGAAGCTGAACCTGAACAAGCTCAACCTGATGCACATGCACACCATGCTGATGATGATGGCATTGCTTTTTTAGAAAATATTCTGCAAGACAATGCTGCTTTGGAGGAAGAGGATGGGTATGAAGATGATAGAATTCCTGACCTACTGAAGGATATGTACATGTCTGAAGAACCTGTTGATGGAGAGAAGTCAGTGTTTGCCGACATGATTGAAGAGGCGAAGCGTGCAGCTGTTGAAGGCGGTAAATTCTCAAGATTTACCTTCACAGTGAAGTTACTCCACGTCAAGTCTTTCTACCGGATGAGCAATGCAGCATTCAACGCAATCCTCCGTATTCTGACCTTGCAATTTCCCAATAGCTCGGTTCCCAAGTCGTACGATGAGGCATTGAGCATAATCAGCAAGCTAGGGCTTGGATACGTTTCATACCATGTGTGCCCGAACAATTGTATATTGTATTGGAAGGATTATGCCAAGCTTGATAATTGCCCAAAATGCAATGCCTCAAGATGGAGAGATGCTGATGGGAAGAAGCAGATACCAGAGAAAGTATTGAGGCACTTTCCGCTTACTAAGAGGCTGCAAAGGATGTTTGTTTCGAAGAAAGGATCAGAGGAGGTACAGTGGCACAAAATCAAGCGACAACCCGTGGTAATGAAATGAGCCATCAGCTGATGGAGATGCATGGAAAGATTTCGATGAGAAATATCCAACTTTTGCTGATGATGCAAGAATATTAGACTTGGCCTGCGACGGATGGGTTTAACCCTTTCGGCATGAGCAGCAAGTATAGCATGTGGCCTGTATTTGTGGTCCCATACAACCTTCCACCATGGGCATGTATGGACCAGTCTAACTTTATGATGGCGCTGCTGATCCCTGGTCCAAGCTCTCCAGGAAAAGATTTCGACGTCTTTATGCAGCCCCTGGTAGAAGAGCTGCTCAAGCTTTGGCATGGTGTTCTTACATATGATGCCCTGAGTCCAGCACATAAGTTTCCTCTGCGTGCTGCAGTCATATGGTGCATCCATGATTTCCCTGCACTACACACTTTGTCGGGGAGGGTCACAGCGGGCTATCAGGCATGTGTGCGCTGTGACAAAGACCCTTGCTCAAAGAAAATAAGGAACAAGATCTGCTTTATTGGGCACCGCCGTTTTCTTTCTCTAGACCATCGTTGGCGAAAAAGCAAGGATTTTAATGGTGAGGCTGAAAACCGCGACAAGCCAAAGGAATTCACTAAAGAAGAGCTGATGCTGCAGCTTGAGAGGGTCGAAAGTCCATATTACATACAATCGTGCATCTTGGAATGGAGAACAATGTTGCCGAAGAAAGTTTTCATTTTCGTTACACAAAAAAATCATTTCTCATTTTCCGAGTGCCGAAAATGGGTTGTTTTGTGAAGCAACGATCAAAAATATGTTATAAAATTGGATCACACCAATTTTATAAAATACTATACCATATTTGATGTACAAATAACCAAATGTTTGTGTGTCAAAGGTTTCCATACGCGTCTCATCAAAAAGACAAATTTCTGCCGATTCTGCTGGAACCGGGTCAAATTTGAACTACAACTGCCTCGTAGTTTGCTCGTGATTTTTTGAAAAAATCATTTTTAGGTGCACAACTACCTATTTCATCAGAGATACACTAATAGTTTCGCAAGATTCGACCCCTAGCTAAGAACGGTTGTGTGGTCAATTTTGACCGCATTTTGAAATCGGCATAAAGAATTCAAAAAAAATCAAAATAATGGAAATCCTTCGCAATGTGTCATTATATGTGACCTAGTTTTGAGAAAAAATAAGAAACTTGGAATACAGCAAATATCTTGAAAAAGTGTTCTCAGAAATGAGTTACCATGAACGAAGATTCATGACTTTCAAGACAAATAACGAATGTTATGATGACATTCATGGCATAGTTTGTTTAAATAAGTCCATATTATATACAATCGTGCATCTTGGAATGGAGAACAATGTTGCCGAAGAAAGTTTTCATTTTCGTTACACAAAAAAATCATTTCTCATTTTCCGAGTGCCGAAAATGGGTTGTTTTGTGAAGCAACGATCAAAAATATGTTATAAAATTGGATCACACCAATTTTATAAAATACTATACCATATTTGATGTACAAATAACCAAATGTTTGTGTGTCAAAGGTTTCCATACGCGTCTCATCAAAAAGACAAATTTCTGCCGATTCTGCTGGAACCGGGTCAAATTTGAACTACAACTGCCTCGTAGTTTGCTCGTGATTTTTTGAAAAAATCATTTTTAGGTGCACAACTACCTATTTCATCAGAGATACACTAATAGTTTCGCAAGATTCGACCCCTAGCTAAGAACGGTTGTGTGGTCAATTTTGACCGCATTTTGAAATCGGCATAAAGAATTCAAAAAAAATCAAAATAATGGAAATCCTTCGCAATGTGTCATTATATGTGACCTAGTTTTGAGAAAAAATAAGAAACTTGGAATACAGCAAATATCTTGAAAAAGTGTTCGCAGAAATGAGTTACCATGAACGAAGATTCATGACTTTCAAGACAAATAACGAATGTTATGATGACATTCATGGCATAGTTTGTTTAAATAAGTCCATATTATATACAATCGTGCATCTTGGAATGGAGAACAATGTTGCCGAAGAAAGTTTTCATTTTCGTTACACAAAAAAATCATTTCTCATTTTCCGAGTGCCGAAAATGGGTTGTTTTGTGAAGCAACGATCAAAAATATGTTATAAAATTGGATCACACCAATTTTATAAAATACTATACCATATTTGATGTACAATATGCGCGTAATAAAAATCTAGGAATCCACCCGGCTTCCTGCGGTGTCTCGCCGAATCCGCTGGAAACCGACCGGATTTGAACTAGGGGTATACTTTCCCTAGTTCACATAAAGTATTTGAACGAAGTTTAGTGGCTTGGCGTCATTTTATATATGGCCGGTTTCGCGTGTTCTCGAATTGAACCCGTCCCATTTTGAGCACCACTCATTCCAAAATACCAAACAAATGTAATTAAAACCTCTTTGAGCGGTGTCATTTTATGAGACAAATGGTTCAAATTGAAAAATATATTATTGGTTATCGTGTAATATAAGATCTCTTATAGAAGAAAAGATTAAAATCTTTTTGCAAATAACACACTATACATTATTGGGCATTTATTTATGTTTATTTTGCAGAAAAATCACTAACATATTATTTTTGAGGGGACAAGGACAAAAAAAGCGCCAATGCCAAATTTTCCCACCTCCCACCAAAACTCACACCAAATCTCCCGCCTCCCACCAGATCTCCCGCCAAATTTTCGGACAGAAGAAAACCTAGCCCCAAACTATGCCAATGAAATGACCGAAACGCCACCGTTAAAGTAAAAGAAGACATGGATATTTCGGACATATCGCCCACCCACGAGGACACGACCACAACTACCCAGCCCTATCCCCATCCTCACCTCTCCAGTCCCCACCCATCCCCACCTCTCCAATCCCCCTCCGCCGACAGCCACCCGCGGCTTGCGACGACGGCCACGCGAGGGCAGAAGCTCGCGACGACGGCCACACACGCTCGCGACGACGGCCACGAGCGCTCGCGACGACGGCCACGAGCGCTCGCGACGACGGCCACGAGCGCTCGCGACGACGGCCACGAGCGGTAGCTGCAACCGACGACGGCCACGGCCACCAGGGAGGCGGTCCACCTCACCGAGGTTCTCAGGCGAGTTCTCGTTCATCTCACTATCCTCTCCTACGTCCTTCTCGTACCGAGGGCTTCCGATCCCTAGGGTTAGGGTTTCTTGCTTGGTTAGGGTTAGGTGCGATTTTGGGGGATCCTGGGAGTAAGGGTGTAAGTGGAAACGAGTGTCCACGGCGCACGCATATAGATAGGCTCATTCCTGAGGCTTGATTATGCATGTACTGCTAATTAAGGTCCTGTATTACTCATATTAGTTTGTATCGTAGTGCAGTCAAGAGTATTGGCTTGTACAGGTCAAATTGGTTATATTTATATGAACTTTGAATTGCTTGCATGATTACTGGAGTTCTTTTCGTGTAGCAATATTTTCTTGTTGGCTTGTTTATTTCTAATGATATGGATGCTTCTTGTTGTTGTTTGACAACACAATTTGTTAGTCTGTCAATAATACTGTACTTGCTAGCTATCTCACTACATGTTCCTTGCAGGAAAGTAAGTGGTAAGTTTTTTCGCAAGTTAAAAGGAGCGCCTTGAGCTGAAGAGGTGGGTTGCTGTAGTGAAGCTGGGCTTATGATTATGTATTAGTAGGTTTTGCTGTTTCTGGATAGAGGATTCTGCATAGTTTGCTTGTTGGGTTACTGTCTAGGAGAAAGTGCTTGTAAAATCTATTCATCTGATTGTTACTATTTCAGTTAACTTGTTGATTAGTAACTCAAGTGTGCATTTTATTTCTTGTTTATTTGACATGATTTGGATGCTTTTTGTTAGCTCTCAATCATGTTACTGATTATATTACATGGCATGGCTACTGTTTATACATGGTATTCTCTTTATATGTTGTATGCATTTTGCTAATGCAAGCTTACTGGAGTTTACTACCTCCTGCTTATTTCACTACTGCTGTTGATTACTGTATGTTTATTAGTACTATCTCTTGCATGTTTAGTACTACCTCTTGCATGCATAGTGTGGATCTGTTGTATCTAATATGTGTTCATTCTGTTTTGCAAGCTATTAGGGCAATTGGAGAGCATCAACCCAGCTTGCACAGATCCAACCCCTGAAGATCAACCATCACAAAGATGGCAAGAAAGAAGCAGCTGGCTGGTATGCATTTTTCTCACTGAGCTAATGCTGCTTGTTTGTCTATGGATGAGTGTTGGGTGCCTTAAATAATCTACTGGGGTTAAATGAAACTAAAAAAAATGACAGGATACCTTATTTGTTTGAGTTGTCTTGCTTTACCTATGCATTTCAACCATTCATCTAATGGTTAAATTTCTCATTCATGCAAAGAAGCACCACTCACCGAATATGAGAAGGATAGGGCTAGAACAATGATGAGAAACAACCGAAGATTACAGGCCCTTGGCATCCCTGCAATAGTGGGGATGATGAGGAGGTCAAGTGGCCCAGAAGGTAGTACACTTACCACTGATGAATCAGCATCTGCCATAACACAAGGCGAGAGTTCAGACTACAATCCTAGTGATGATGAAGTTCTAGAGGAAGAGGAAGTTAATGACAGTGTAGTGGAGACGCCTGTCAAGGTGCAAGATTGTACCTGTTTGCTGTGTTTTTTTTTTCATTGTCTGCATACAATTTATAACTTGTGATCTAATTCTGTTGTACTTGCTGTTTATACGAGGTACTGAAGGTTTCTAGGAAGAAGAAGGGTGCTGCGAAAAAGAGAAGCAAGGGGAAGAATACCCCAGGAACATCTTCCACAATGGCTCCAGGAAGGGTGTTTGCTGTAGATCCAGAAAGGACAAAGAGAATGCTGGAAGTGGAGGAGGTGACTGGTCCCACTAGAGTTACTAGGCAGAAGGCAAAGGAGACTACAACCAATGAGAAGGCCAGTCTTGCAGCCAAAGAGAGGGCAAATCTTGCAGCCAAAGAGAGGGCAATTCTTGCGGCCAAAGAGAGGGCAGCCAAAGAAAATGGAATCCCTGCAACCAATGGCAATTGGGAACACCAGATTGTGGACTTTTTTCATCCCATGGATCATGGTTCTCCATCCTTGGACGAAGCAAGCACTCGGCACATGCAGTTGAGCCCCATTTCACACAATGCTGGCATGGATGAAGAACCTGAGCAGCCAAATAATGATGAAGGCAAGCTCTTCTTTTACTTGTTCCTTTTCCAAATTAACTCAAATGCATGTATTCTTGCCTGCTTGCCTTAATTGTGGGTTGTATGTGCTTTTCAGATGAAGTTCCTGTGGTCAGAAATTATAGAAATGGCTCTGGGTTAGAGAGGATGACCAAGGGACTTGGAGCTAAGATCAGAATTGAGATTGCTGAAGGAATGAAGCGTCCAGAGAACCCTGTCCAGGCCGCCAAGTTTGCATCAGAGGGTGGCTATATTGCAAGAACTATAATGCCAATACTTCCCCACTTCAAAGATTACAAAAAGGACGAGACTCTTGTGAAGAACTACACTGGAAAAGTGGCTGTAAGTTAACTAAATTCGTTGCTTAGTGTGCTCTTTCTTTTCTTCTATGCAGTTCATAATTACTGAACTTGTGTTTTGCCTTGTTTGTTCAATTTGTAGTCAAGTTTTGACATGGACCCCAATGCCAAGGTCAATAAGGATGCCTGTGCAGATATTCTCAAGAATGTTTCCAAGAACAGGCGCCATTATGTCAAGAAGCAATACTTTGATAAGGTAGAAGCAAACAAAGTCAGCATCAAGTCTCCTGTTTCTTACATAACAGATGCTGAATGGAATAAGCTGAGGGAGCTGTGGACAAGTCCAAGACACATGGTAGGTTCATTTCTTTATCCTGCCCTTGCAATCTTTCTTTGTGTATCTGTACAGTTTTGGTAGTTGACTTTCTAAGCATGCGTTTTTGGTTGGCGTGTAGAAAACCTGTGCGGTGAACGCCAAGAGTCGGAAGAAAGTCAAGTTTTCACACAAAACTGGTTCCCGCTGCTATGTTGCCCATGTGCAAGCAATTGTAAGATCAACATTACTGTTTCCCTAGTGCTTTATGACCTTTTGTTGCACAATCTTACTGTTGGATACTTGTTGAAAACATTTCAGAAGGAAGAGCGCAAGGTGCAGTCACTGTCTGCAGTTGAGATGTTCAAGGCTACCCACAATAGTAAGAAGGATGGCTACTCCAAGGACGTCCAGGATGCTATAGTAAGTCATTCTTGCAATCATGCTCAGTGTCTATGCCTTGTTCTGTATCCAGTAAAGCCACTGTTTATGCACATCCCTGTTCAGTGTCTATGGCCTGTCAAAAACACATGAACCTACTGTTTATGCACATCCCTGTTCCAGTAAAGCCACTGCAATTCCTTTATAAATTGTTCTATGCCTTGTTCTGTATCCTGAACTGTAATAACTAATATTGCTTGAAAAACCATTTGCTGAACAGTTATATTAGTTTCTGCATATGCCATTTCATATTCTTGTTTGTCCATGGTTATATTCAAGATGACTGAACTGTATTAATGAGACTGCTATACTGAATGTTTCAGGCTAAAATGGATGAAATGATGGCTGCACCTGTACCAGACGGTGAAGCTCCCAAGTCTGATGTTGAGATTGTGGCTAAGGTTCTGACTGACAAATGCCCATCAAACACATTCCTGAAGAATGTGGGCCTCCAGCCAAGCTCTAGCAGCAAGTCCAGCAGGTCCAATGCTGCTGTTTCTGCTCATGTGCTTCAGCTGGAAGAGCAGCTGGAGAGGTCACAGCAGGAAGCTCAGGCGATGCGGGAAGAAGTGGCGGCCCTGAAGAAGAAACAAGAGAAAGATGAAGCTGCCAGGAAGAAGCAAGCAGAAGAAGCTGAAGCTGCGCACAAGTCCATAGAGCTGCTGCTCAAAAGGCAAGAAGAAAACGATGCGAGGTACATCCACATGATGAACTTGCTCGCAAGCAAACCTACTGGGAACTAGTGGCCTTGAGGTAGAAGCAGTTTGGTGAGTGCTTTGTGAACATGGAGATCGATGATGATTTTGCGGGTCGATGTGAACTTGGAGATCGATGTGCTACCGAGCTTGTTGCTGGTAGTGTTAAACTTTATGCACTTCTCTGATTCGGTGAACTTGATGTAATGCTGAATTCCTGGCATATGCACTTGGTTGAAATTTGCTGTTAAGTTATTTCCTATGCAATTTGCTGTTTGTCAAAAATCCTGTGAAATTTGCTGTTTGTTAGAATTCCTGTATATTTACTTGAATTCTGGGCTGCAAAAAGGCTGTATGCAGAATTTGGTAGACAATTTATGGTTCCAGTAAAAGGCCAAGGCCCAAATGCGAAAAAGGCCAAAGCCCAAAAGCTAAACAGGCCAGAACTCAAAAGCTGAAAAGGCCAAGGCCCAGAAATGAAAAGGCTAAAACCCAGTAATTAGAAAGACCATAAACGGACTGTAAATGGATATAAGGCCTAAAAGATAAATGGATAAAAACGCCGAAGCCCAGGAAAAAAGGCCGGCTCAAACGGGCCAGCCCATCTTGTTAAAATAATTAGGCCCAAGATTAACGGGCTGAAAAGCTTAAGACCCAGGATACAAATGGACAGGAAAAGCCCAAAGCCCAAGAATAAAATGGCCGAAATTGATGGGCTCGGCCCAGGTAAACTTTCGAAATGGACCGGGCTGAATTTGGACTACGACGTTTTAATTTCGTCACGATTTTGCCACGTCAGACTTGCCACGTGCGATCTGATGTGGCATAGTCGGATGGCTAGCGACGTTTTCAAAACGTCATAGTGACTACGACGATACTAAAACGTCGTAAATGGTTGTGACGTTTGCAGGTAAAATGTCGCGTTGGTTGATTACTGACTGTTGGTATTTGACGTTTTGTTTTTCGTCATAAAAACGTCATGGATCAAATATAGTGACGTTTTAATGACGTAAATGGAGGGTCAAAAGTCAACAAAAATCTTGTAGTGCTAGATTTCTCCGCGCGAGGTTCCACCAATGTACTTTTTCATAGCTTTATGTTTGTTTAGGCCATAGACACATGGAAAACTAGGTTTGGTATCATGTGGCACATTCTAGCCCCCGGTATACCCGCAGCGGGACACTTCTACCTGCCGCACTGCTACTATCTGCCGGTGGGGATGCTACAATCTGCTGGTGGGGGTTGAGCCCTAGTGCTACCCCCCGAAAACAGCGGCATGTGTGCCCCGGTGGGTCTACCCTCCTAGATTTCTCCGCGCGAGGTTCCACCAATGTACTTTTTCATTGTTTTAGGTTTGTTTAGGCCATAGACACATGGAAAACCAGGTTTGGTACCATGTGGCACATTCTAGCCCCCGATATACCCGTAGCGGACCTTCCCACAATTTTCCTCCTTCCTTTTGTCACCATTTTCTTTCACCCATATTTCATCTATGCCCTGTTTGGTTGCACAGAATTGGGCTTAGAATTGGCAATCTGGAATTGGCTAGCCCAATTCTAGCGTTTGGTTGGTCTTGGTATTGGGTCATGGAAATGAGAGTCAATTCCGAGCCCACTCCCCCGCCTGTGTTGGAACACGCTCCCGAATACGGAGGTCGGGACCTCCGAATCGCTCAGAATTGGCGAGCGAGCGAGCGTACCGCAACCGCAACCCCCACCTTCCCCTTTCTGCCCGAGCATCCACGCCGCCGCTGCTGCTCCTCGCCGGCAACCCCCACCTGGCCGCTGACCGGCGCCTCCACCCATCGAATCCCGTCAACGCCGTCGACCCCATCCCCGCCGGCAACCCCCACCCCGTCAGCTCCGTCCCGCCGCCTGTAACATCCCAATCTTTTATTTGGATGTTTTGCATTTAGAGCATTTGCATTTCATCATGGCATAGTTTTAAAATTTTGCATTTGCTTGTTTGCATGGTATCCAAAAGAAATAAACCCTAAACCCTATTTTGATTTAACCAAAATTCAACAAGTCATATATATGTATGCTTGGGGTTTTGTGCAAAAATACCCCTTTTTATAGTCAAATATGACAGAGGGGAATTTTACAAAATTTTCAAAATTGGTTTGACCCAATTCGGAGTCCTAAATCAAAAGTTATTTGAAAAACAGTTTTCTGAAAAAGAATAAAGGAAAAGATCAAAAAAAAAATGGAGCCGTAAGCCAGTGGGCCGCAGCCCACTAAACCCCGCGCGCGCAGCAACCTAAACGGGCCGAGCCGGCCCATTCTTTTTTTTCTTCTCCGTAGCCTTTTCTTTTCTTTTCTTTTTCTTTTCCGCCGCTGACAGGTGGGTCCCACCTGTTAGGTTCTTCTAGAAGCGGACCGGAGTCCGTGTTCTTCACGAGTTCATCCGGCCGGTGCAAAATCTCTCAAATCCCGTCCCGATTCGAAGCCCCTCGCGCAAGTTTGGCCGCCTATTTAAACCCCTGACCCCGTGCCTCTGATTCCCCGCAAAAAAACCCTAGCCTTAGCCTCGAAAACGAGCTCGTTTTCGAGCTCGAAGTCGCGCCGCCGCCACCAATAACCGGAGCTCCGGGAGCTTCCACCGCCGCCGTTCGGGACCACCGGAGGAGCAACCGAGGCCACGAGGAGGACCACCGCGGGCATCCGCACCCGAAGGAGCCGTCGCCGACCCCGGGGAACCGCCGGAGCGCCGCCGTTCGTCATCGCCGGAGCCACCGCCGCTGTTTTCCGGTAAGCCACCGTCGGGTCGACCACGCGCGCATCGTCAGCCATCCGATCTCCGTCGGACGGCCCAGATTAGATATAGGTTTATTTTTTTTTCCCGAATCGGTACGCTGACGTCAGCTGACGTCAGCCCTGGTTAGCCCCCCTCCCACGGAATCTTTTCCGTTTAATTTGAATTAAAATTCCAGGAAACCATTAAAACTTGCAAAATTCATAACTCTTTAACCGTAACTCAGAAAATTATGATCTTTATACCAAAATTCATAGAAAAATAAGATCTACCCAGATCTAAAATAATATTTAACTTTTAAACTATTTTTATGTACTGTATTTTCTAAATCTTGTTAATTGGTATTTTGTTAATAACTTTTTATCTATAGATCTAATTAAAATAATTCCTTCGGCAAAAAGTCTCAATACTAAATCTTCTATCCAGAGAACATTAAAATCTAATTATATGAACTAAGTTTTGATTTAATAGTTCTAAATCCAAGTTCAATCTTTTAAATCGACTTTAACTTGTTCTTTAATTGTCTTGTTGCATTAAAAATATTTCTCATGCATCATATAATCCAGAGAACTAAAGTTAATGTTTTGTGCCCAAATAACATGTCATGCATGCATATGTGTATGTTTGCCTTGTCTCTTATTGTTGTGAACGTGTAATCGTGTAGAGAACGACGCTTACGACTGTTGCTGCAACTGTGAGGATTGTGTGAACCCCTACGAGGATTAAGGCAAGTGATGCAACCATACCACCTATTATTTTCCTACTATGCATCTAGTCCTATTTTTGTAGACTTGCATGTGTAGGAGTTGAATTGTATGCTATGCTATCAGGTGATTCACTAAACCCAAGTGAGTTACCATATGTATCCTTATAGATCAGTTCCACCATGAAACCACCGTTAAAAGTTGCTTAGTTGCTTAGACGTGGTTAAGGGATCACATTATTGAGATTGAAGTTGTATTCATAGTTATTCTTTTTCAAATCTAATAAAACAACATTAATTTAACTTGATGTCTGGGTGGTATTGGTATGCTTTGGCGGTAATAGTTGAGTGGCTGCTCGGGTCCGTAGTATCTGAGTTGGTGCACTTGTGAACGGCCACCCAGGTTCCAGAGAATTAATGTGGAGTCTTGTTTAGTAGCTTACGAGTACAGCCGTAGGTCAACAATGATATGGGCGTTGACTTAACCAAGTAAGTTGTGGTCCTTGTACCTACCGTGACCAGCAGATGTAGTGTAGTAGGTTTGAACAGGGTGCGGAGAGGACTCAAGGATCGCTTCCCAAAGGTTCGGTGTGTTTCTCTCCCAACTGCGATACAAATTGGGTGTCGTGGTAAATGGGGTTAAATGCATTCTACGGGTAAAGTGTACAACACTCTCGAGAGTTTTAAATCTAAGTACTTAGCCGTGTCCCCGGTTACGGACATCTTGAGCCAACTAGACTAGATCCTACAAGAGTTCTCACTCATTCTAATTTCTGTAATTAAATTTGATGGGTGAACCAAAGGGTAGGAGCACTGGTTTCTATCAGTGTCCAATGATTGTTTATCTTTGTTGTAAAATTGTTTATCAAATTGATAGGATAAAATTGCTTTTATGCAAAGAGCCTTCAAGTCCACCTAGCCCAAAAGCATGTAGTAGCTAGGTAGACTAGTGTTCAATTAATAACTTGCTCACTTGCCAGTACAAATCCCAATGTACTGACCGTATTCGCGAACGGCTGCAATTGCACTATTGCAGGTACGATTTTACGTAGGTCTTGAAGCTACACCCGGCACGTACGCCTGTGGCACGAGTTGATTGGAGCTTCATTATCGTTTATTTTCCGCTGTGTGTTTTTATTTCAATAAAGTTATTTTGAGCTAGCGTCAATGCTATGCAAAGATGTAAGGACTTTGTTATTCTGGATCATTTCGTTGTAATAAAGACGCATTGTGCTTTGATATTTCATTTGTAATGAGTGTGCTAGCGAGTCGATCCGGGACTAGCACTATACTTGTAGACGAGGTCCAAATTATTGGGTCGAGTCGCTACAGATGGTATCAGAGCCTTGTGTTGGCTGTAGGATGGATACCTAGGATTGGAATAGGAAGCCATAGGTTTTTTTTAAAAAAAAATCTACTTTACCTTCCGTCTTTAAATTCTTCGCTTTCTTCTAATATTCTTCCCAGTTCTAATCCCTTACTTATCTCCTTTTATAGATGGACGTGACCATGATAGAGTACATCGAGGAGGGCTCTGACGAGATTTTCTCGAGGGAGCTAGCAAAGTTGTGCAAGGAACTACACCTGATGCTGCCCGTTCTGGAAGGAAAGATGGTACCATGCAACATCCCAGGCATAGAGCGTTGTGAAGTGACAACCATCATCACCAAGAGGAAAGGAGGTGAGACAAGTACGGCAATCTACACCAAGACCTACCCGGACTGGTTGATAGGAGTGAGGATGGCGAAGAAGCATGCGCTTGCCCGCTTGTGTTACAACTTCTACAACGAGCTACCGGAAGACTCAATTTTCCGTGACATCGAAAAGCGCAATGAAGACGGGGACGTCGAAGGACCCCTTGATGAAGAAAACATGCCCGAGGTCGTCAACCACTTGGAGAACCTGGAAGCCTACACGGTCGACCTCGAGAACTATTTGGCTGATGAGATGGAGGAGTGTGAGCAAGCCAAGGCCACGGCTTACCACCAAGGGCAGCATATCGCCGAGCTAGAAGCGGAAGTGGAGGCACTGAAGGCAGAAGTGGAGCAACTGAAGGATGGTATCACCGAAAACCACATGGAGCTGTGTGATCAAGATAGCGTCATCGACAACCTGAAGAAGAGAGTGGCGGAGCTCGAAGCGCCACCACCACCGCCGCTGATAGATGAAGAAGAGGAGAGTGAGGAAGAAGACCCCGAGGAACGAGTACCACACCACTCGGGAGATGAAGTGGAGAACCCTGAAGACGAGGTGATCGTAGAGGACGTAGATGAGGATGAGGATACCACTGATGATGAGGACTACACTCCAGTCAAGAAGCGCGCGAGGAATTAGTTAGATGAGACCACCATATAGACTTCGTTAGGGAATTGTTTTAGCGTTTTAGAAGTTGAACATACCGAAACATGTGGTATGCCAACATTAGTTGAGAGCTTTCTTTTGTTTTCTCAAGTTTAAAAATTTATTATTTTCGCAGGTTTTTAGACCATATTTTGGAAAAGTAATTTAAAGTGTGTGGATTGCTAAGTTGTTGCTTGAAAAGTGTTGCCTTGTTCATACTTTATATGGGTAGCTATTTCTTTAGCCTTTCCGTCTAAAACTTGCCTTTTCCCAACCAATAGATGCCTCCCCGTCGCAACCCCGAGAACAACAACACCGGGAACAACGACATGCAGCAAGTGATGACTCAGCTCATGCAAGTGATGACGCAGTTCATAGCCGCCAATGCCAACAACAACAACCCACCACTACCACCTCCACCGCCTCAGGTGGATATGCTCACTATGTTCTTGAGGTTGAGGCCTGAGAAGTTTTTCAGTGCACCTGAACCAATGGCAGCACTTGATTGGTTGCGCTCTGTGAACAAGGACTTAGTAACCGTGGGGTGCAATGAGGCTAAGAAAGTGAGGTTTGCAGCTCATTTGCTTGAAGGATCAGCTGCATCATGGTGGGACAACTTCCAGATCACTCACCCAATAGACACTGTCACTTGGGCGATGTTTGAAGAAGGATTCCGCAATGCTCATGTCTCATCAGGCATTGTGAGCCTGAAAAGGAGGGAGTTCCGTAATCTGCGACAGGGCAACCGCAGTGTGAAGGAGTACATTGATGAGTTTGGGAATTTAGCCCGCTATGCACCAGAAGATGTGGACACTGTTCTCAAGAGGCGTGAGAGATTCCTCGATGGGCTGAACGATGAGCTGGCTGTCCAACTATCGGTAGTTCACATTCCAAACTACCAGGCACTCATCGACAAAGCTATCATTCTTGAGGGCAATCAGAAGCAGGCTGAAAATCGCAAGAGGAAGTACAACCATGGTGGCCACAGTTCAGGACCCCATTAGAAGGTTCGTTATGATGATCATGGAGGATTCAACCATAACAAGCATGGGGGCAATAACCATCGTGGAGGAAATGGACACCAGCACAATGGAGGAAATGGCCACAATCATAATGGTCACAGGGGCAACAATCACAACAATGGTGGCAACGGACGCAACCACAACCCAGCGCACAAGAGGGATCTCAGTCAGGTGCAGTGCTACAAATGCAAGAAGATGGGTCACTACTCTGACAAGTGCACGGAAGAGAAGGCAGTGGATGGAGCCAAGCCAAACCCATTCCAGAAGGCACTGCAAACCATGTGAACGTGGAGGAAGTCTATGACGAACCCGACCTTGTGATGGGTAAGCTCTTGATCAATTCATGCACCGCCCTTGTTCTTTTTGATACTGGTGCATCGCATTCATTCATATCAAGGGTATTTGTGGATAGAAATAAGTTACCTACCAGGAGCCTTAATAGATCACTTAAAGTAAGTTCTCCTGGAGGAGAGATGATAGCAAACACTTGGTGTCGTTATTTAACCTTAGCGATTGGATCATATGAGTTTCCCACAGAGCTCATCGTCCTAAATTCGCAAGGAATAGATGTAATACTAGGCATGGATTGGATGTCTAAGTATGAGGGACAGATCGATTGCGCACAAAGGGCCATCACACTCACTACCCCAGAGAACAAGAGGATTAGATACAAGTCTAAACTGAATCTCGGAGAGGTCAAGTTAAATTCTCTTAAGGGGGTTAGCATAGAGGATGTGCGTATAGTGAGAGAATACCCGGACGTGTTTCCGGAGGAGTTACCAGGAATGCCACCTGATAGGGATATCGAGTTCATCATCGACTTGATACCGGGAGCAGGACCTATAGCCAAGAGACCTTACAAGATGGATGTTGACGAGTTAAAGGAACTAAGAAGCAACTCAAGGAGCAGTTGGATAAAGGATTTATTCAACGTAGTTCATCGCCTTGGGGAGCACCAGTTCTGTGGGTAGAGAAGGACAGAACTCAACGTCTAGTGATGGACTATCGCTCACTTAATGAGGTGACGATAAAGAACAAGTACCCACTGCCCAACATCAACGACTTGTTTGACCAGTTGAAGGGAGCTTGTGTATTCTCTAAGATCAATCTTCGATCAGGATACCACCAGCTGAAGATTAGGAAGGAGGATATCCCTAAGACCGCTTTCACTACAAGGTATGGTCTATATGAGTACACGGTTATGTCTTTTGGACTAACCAATGCGCCGGCATACTTCATGACCATGATGAACAATGTCTTCATGGAGTTCTTGGATAAGTTCGTAGTGGTATTCATCGATGACATCCTTGTGTACTCCAAGAATGAAGAGGAGCATGAAGGACACTTGCGCCAGATATTGGAGAAGCTCAGGGAACACAAGTTATATGCTAAATTTAGCAAGTGTGAGTTCTGGCTAAACACTGTGGGATTCCTAGGACACATAGTGTCAGCGGAAGGCATTGCAGTGGATCCAACCAAGGTGTCAGCTGTGACCGAATGGGAGTCACCAAAGTCAGCAAAGGATATCCGGAGTTTCC
>QRDG01002195.1:0-239039 GCA_012064385.1 Puccinellia tenuiflora | reverse complement strand
TGTAAATTCATATCATTAGAAAGAGCTAAACCTATAGATTCATAGCATCAATTGTTTGTCCAAATTAAACATATAAGACAAAATCATGTAGGCAAAGTTGCTATGTTTTATCTGTTTTCTGAAAAACCTGAAAAACTGCTAAGTCTGAAAACAGTTTAGATAGCCCCCTTTGCATGCAAATTGTGGGAAATCTCCACCAAAATTTGTAAATTTCATATCATTAGAAAGAGCTAAACCTATAGATTCATAAGCATTATTTGTTTGTCCAAATTAAACACTATAGGAGACTAAATCATGTAGGCAAAGTTGCTATGTTTTATCTGTTTTAAACTCTTAATAACATTTAACCTAAATTCTGTTTTATCATGTAGGCAGCCCGCCGCCACCACGCCACCGCCACCGGAGGAGCTCATCGACAAGTGGTGAGAAATGTGTTGATGAATATATGTTGTCCACGACCATCGTGTCGTTGTTGTTTGTGCTCCGACCATCGTGTCGTCGAGATGTTGATACTATTTCAGAGATGCTTGTGCAGGTACCCCGTGAGGCCCTTGAGATTGCCGGAACGTCGATTAACTTCCGTTCCGGCAAATTCGGGTACTCCATATGTCCCTTTTTTAGCAAAGGTCATGCCGAAATTTTTCGTGAATTTTGGCATGACTTTGCTAAAAAAAAGGGACATATGGGGTATTGCGACTAAGGCATGGGCCGGGGTATCTTAGTACTAAATAAGTGATGTTTTTCTTATATTTTGTTGTACTAACTTTTGCCTCTTTTTAATGAAGTGCAAACATGTCGGCCGACGCGCCCGGCCCTTCTAAGCACATGAGCGTCGAAGAAGAAGCACGAGAAAAGAACAAGGCGTTCTGGGACGTGTGGCCGGAGATGGGGGATGCGGAGGCCGCCGAACTGGCTCGTGACGGCGATGGTGACTTCCAATTAGAGAGATGGAGATGGAGGATGCGGAGGACACCGACGGAGATGGGGACGCAACCACCACCACCATGGCGATGGCGGCGACCACACGGATGTCGGGGGTGACGACCACACGGATGCCGGTGGTGGTAACACGACCGCTAAGAAGCTTAAGAAGCAGAGGAAGGAGCGGACACCGCAAGCGGTCGGCACCGTCACCGACACGTTCACTAAGGTCTCCAAAAGTGGCCAACCCCAGGAGCCATGGGGCGTCGCAAAAGGGTACGGAATGCAACTAGGGTGCATCCTCCGGGAAACCGTGTCGATCAACACGTATGACCTCAGGAGCGCGGAGAATGAGGCTTTGCGCACACAACTCCTCAAGAGGCTCCACGAACGATACATTTTCCCGGACGATGGAAACAAAAGGGTGGACAGCTTCGCCATCACGAAGATGAACAATTGTTTGACCAGCTGGAGAGGCCGGGTGAAGGCGAAGATTGAAAAGGGTCTTAGCTGGGAAGAGATCAGTGCCAAAGAGCGTACATCGACATAGAAGAGTTCGAGGCATTGAAGTTGTCCTTGGGCATCTCCGGAGGCTGAAAAATGGACCGAGTGGGGAAGCAAATGCGGGAATGAACTTAGACAACCACCATTTGGGAAGCGGCGGTTACGCAGGAAAAAAGCCTGTTTTGGGACCAGGAGGATGCCGAGGTTGCGAGACTTGGGAAAGAGAACCCTTGGCATAAAATCACGGACGAGCAAGTTAGGAACTTTGTTCGGTCCCCGCTACTATCTGAAGCCGGGGACGGGGGAATTTGTTAACGACTACAAAGATGTGCTGGATTTCGAGAAAGTTCTGGTAAGGAACTAATTACCGCGGATATCTCAAAGTCCATTTTCGTTGATTTCTATACATGGGTTCACGTTTATTTGCTTTGTCCGCAGGAGGCTGAGTTGAAGGCTGCGGCTGAGGCGGCCGTCGTCCCAGGAGGCAGCCGGCCCGTGGGACACGACTTCAACCGGGCGATGAACGTTACAAGGGGAGGGACAAGTCAAAGCCTCCGACGTCAGCATGCCGTGTGACCGGCTTTGGTACGTCGATGAAGTTCATCGAGTACTACAGCACGGACACCGACACGAAAAGGGAGAGGAGGAAGCCGCTAAAGATAAAGCCGAGGTTCTCGAGCTAAGGAAGAGCTGGAGACACTAGAGAAAGAAAAGGTGGACTCCAAGCATGGTGGACAAGCTAGTGGCCGAGAAGCTGGAGGAGAGGCTCCGGAGTTTCTTACCCCCGGATTGTATGAGGGATTAGCTGCTTGGCAAGCGAGAGGTCAACAGGGCCGATACACTTGCCAGCTCTTCGACGGCAGCACCTCCAGCAATAACGTGTCGCCGGTCCTGCTGCCCCTGTCGTGTCGCCGGTCCTGGTGACCCCACCGGTGCCCCCCCGGCCGGAGAATAATGACAATGCGCACGAGCGCCCGGACAATGATAGGCCGGCCGCCGGCACCGGCGCCTTGTCTCGACATTAGCTGAGCTCAACGCCATCGACAAGGTAACTAATTAGTTAGTCCGCGACATCTTTTATGACTACATATGCCTTTGATGACTGCCATATCTCATGCATGCATGGTGCCCAACATGTGTTGACTCACAGGACACGCCTTGCATACTCCTGCATAGGGTGGGGGCCGGCGGAGAGTTGAAGGAAGTCGCGTTGGCCAAGATAGTACAACCTCTGACCCGTGATATACACAACACTCGAATGAGTGAGGCCGTGATGAAAGTCAATGTCACGGAGGTACTGCCTGAGTTCCGTGACATCGACCCCCCCCCACGCAACCTCCGGGAGCTGAGAAACACATGAAGCTTGGCGAATGCGGAAAGTGGATGATGGAATGGCCGAAGACCCAGATTCGTCTTGGGGATGTTATTCATGGGGTCGGTCGCACCGGCGGCGCCACCTTGAGGCCTCGGCTCCCGCTCGTTTGGCCCCCGTCGAGGCGGCCGCAAAAAGCTATTGCGGAGGAACCGGCGCCACAAGTAGCCGTCGCCACCACCCAGAAGGAACCGCCGGTCGCCACCCCCACCAGCCGGAAGCTACCACCGGTCGCCGCCACCACCGGCCGGAAGCTACCGCCGGTCGCAGCCACCACCGGCCGGAAGCTACCACCGGTCGTCGCCGCCACCAACCGCCACAAACAGTTGTTGGGAACGTCTTCACCGGTTAGTTCCGACTTTCCGAATTCCCCGACTTTCCGACTTTCCGACTAACGGATGTGCTATCGTTTATGTTTAGGACAAAGCCGTTGCACCTGAACTTGGTGGCAACGAGGATGAGGACAATGATGTCAACCTCGATGACTACATCAACACTGGCGCCTGCAAGGATGATATGTACATGCCTCATGTGGATGAAGAACCCTTCCGCGACCACCGCAGTCAAGCTGCTCGTCCCACTTCATGCACACAACGCCTGGCCTTCACGCCTCCGGATGCCAGCGATCATCAAGCTCCCCCGGGTAACGTTTCAGCCCTAACACTCTGATGGAAACTGTTAAAGCGGGGTTCACTGCACCCCCACAATCCCCAGAGAAGAACAAGATCAAGAAGCATAGGAAGAGAAAAGGAACCTCCACCTCTGCGAGCCAGCCAGCTCCTAAGATCCGGGGTCTTGAAGACACGATTCCACCCCGTGCGGATGGCTTCCCCCGAGTTCATGTAGCTGGTGAACCTATCTTGTCTGGGGACTTGCTCCGCCTCGCAGAAGGACCCATGATTGCTTTGCAGCAAAGTATCTTGTATCTGGAGGAGAAGCTTCTTAAAGAAAAGCATCTGAGTTACCCGGCGTTCGCGGTCCAGGTGCCAAAGGAGCTGGTGGACTTCGTCCAGGAAGACCCTGCGGATGTGTTCTTCATCGCGTACGAGGACGTCTTCAAACTCTTTCACACTCAACGGCTGGACTATAACATGGTCCGTCTATATGCGCTCGATATGGCGATGAAGATCAGGAGATATGCGACCCCGTACGTCGCGATAGTGGATCCTTACTACATGCGCGACAACCATCTGGAGGAAGGGTCAAAGACAAGGGAAATGGCCACGGAGTACCTCGTAAGGGTCATGCTGGCCAACAAGAGGAAGACCACCCTTCTTCTGCCTTTCTTTTTCGAGTAAGTACACATCCGCTCGCCACCGTCATATCTTATGCCTTCTTGTACATTTCTTCCATCGCTGATCCTTTGTCCAACATTCCGTTTCAATTGTGTTGAGCAAGGACAAGTACTGCGCACTCATCTCCGTAGCCCCGAGGTGGTCCATTGCCACTTATTTGGACTCGGGGAATAAATCCACGCCGAGACGATACACCAGAATAAAGGGTGTTCTGGATGACGCTCTCGAGGCCTATGCCCAAAAGGGCGGCCCATTCCATAACAAGTCGGAATTTTTCAAGGATGAAAACACACACAAGTTTCAGCATGGGAGCGGATTCCATTGCATCAAGCAACTGGATGGCAGCGTGAAGGAGGCCTACTACGCCCTCCATCACCTTAAAGGAATTGTCCGGGATTGCGAGAAAACAAAGTTTCCATCGGGTCTCGCAGAATACACCAAATCAGAGGATGCTCTCACCGATGCTGATTACAGAGCAGACTTACATCGCATCCAGCTGCAGTTGACAACGATCATCCTCGAAGATGTCCTTCACAGATCAGGGGCCTACCACCACCACAGAGGTATTATATATAGAAGTGCATGCGTAGGGTTATCTATTATATATATGCTATGCTATGAAACCCAAATAGGATAGCCATATGATTGTCTTGCCTCTCTACTTAGATGAATAAATTATATTCTATTTTATATCACTAACCTATATATATATCCCAATTTATCTTCAGTGTTGTCTCAGAGGAGTATCGAAGAACGACTAGAGGCACAGTATGACACCAGGGAGTGGAGGATGAAACAAGGCTTTCTACCGTTGCCGGAGCCGCGAAAGTAGAGGACTCCATGATTATGCATGCTCCCGGATCATAGTTAGGCGGTGAACACTTGATTTGTAATGTGTAGTGTGAAATGTTGAACTTTTGGTTGTATATACATGACTAGCTAATTGTGTTTACATTCGGCACTTTTGTGACTATGTGTATATATATATGTATCTCGATCGGGCCACTAATTAAGTAATATATATGTGTGATGACATATTGATTAATATCATTGTCTGTTTATATACCTGTCAAATATACCTGTATTTTCTGTATAAACCTGTATAAATACTGTATATACGTGTATTTATACAGCAAAATAAAAAAATACAGTTTTTTCTGGTTAACACTTCTGTGGCGCACCTTTTTTAGTTTTTGTGGCGCACCACTTTCTATGGCGCACCAAGGGCAGTGCGCCACAGAAAGCCTCTCCATAGGGTCCTGGCGACCTATTTCTGTGGCGCACAGACAGGGGTGCGCCACAGAAAGTTGATATTTCTGTGGCGCATATCCCTGGTGCGCCACAGAAAATATTTTGTGGCGAGAATTCTGTGGCGCACCAGGCTAGCCCACAGATGCGCCACAGATAACCAAAATGGTGCGCCACAGATAGCCTATTCTGTGGTACATCAAAGATAAAAACTAGACAAAATACCAACACATCTCATATAAAAATCATTGCCAATTCATCCTATGCCCCCAGGAACATGAGAGAACTACTCACAACGCTAATACATGATATGATTCAGTGGTACAAGTGATACAACACAATCTGAAAATATTATCTCCCCACAAACAATGACAAGTAGCAATTGACAAACATGTAGAATAGTACTTAGACAATAGCTAGGGTTCGAACAATCTCAAACTATGAGGGGGATGAAGTGGATCACGAAGATGGTGATGGAGATGGTGCTGGTCTTGACGGTGGTGTTGATGGAGACTCCGGAGGGGGGATGGAGGAGACCTCTGGTGGTGATTCCGGCGGCGTTTCCCCCCTCCGATCTTCTCCGGCGGCAGCCATCTGTCTCCTGTTTCGTGGTTTTGTGTTTCTCCGCCGCCTCCTCGCGAAACTCCTCGGGGGACTATTTTTATAGTCGGTTTTAGGTCAAGACGAAGCTGGGGGGACGAAGATCGATGGCATCGGAGCCACGAGGGCCCAGATGACTAGTCCCACGCGGCCAAGGAATCTGGCCGCATGGGCCTATGTCTTTTGGCCTTCGGGCCTCCACTTTTTCGCCTCCTTCGCTCCTACGCTTTCTTCCTTCCAAAAATTGATCCCCGTAAATTTTCAGGTCATTTGGACGTCGTTTGGGTCCCTGAAACATCAAAATATAGAAAATAGGGTTTTCTGCCAATGCAGGGTTCATTCCAGAAAAATAGGGAAACTGTGAAATATTCCCAAAATCAACATAAAATCATGATATAACCCTTATATGATGCAAATATGATTGAAATATGAGTATAACAATGCAAAGTTCATGTATGCATTTTACATGCATCAACATCCCCAAGCTTAACCTATACTCGTCCTCGAGTATGAAGGTGATAAAACTAACATGAACTTTGCATTTTAATACTAACAATGGATATCAAAGATGATTATTATTGCTACTCCCTCCATTTTTGTTTAAAGGGCGCAGCTCCAAATCCATGCGTTTTCACAATCGGAGCGAGATAAGGCGCAATACATTAATTACAGTATTAATTTCCCTCTTTCCTTTTCCCTTCCGGAGTCTGCATGCAAGTGGGAACATGTTCTGGTTTGTAGAGGTGTGAACGCAGATTAGTTGCATGCCGTCGTCTGTACTCCCTCCGTATTGCATGCAGAAGCTGTTGGTCTCCTTTTCCCACCGCCTCCTCTTCCTTGGTGTATAAAAGTGCAGCCATTGCTTCCTCTTCCTTGAGGCAGCGAGCACGAAGGCAACATGGAGAAGCAAGGTGAGGTTGAAGAGGTACAGGGCGAGGTGGAGAGCGTCCATGCCGTACTGAAGGAGGACCATGGCGAGGTGAAGGGCGCCCACTGCGAGGTGGAGGGCGTCCACGGCGAGGTGGATGGCGTCCATGGCGAGGTGGATGGCGTCCATGGCGAGGTGGAGGGCGTCCACGGCGAGGTGGATGGTGTCCATGGCGAGGTGGAGTTTGTCGACGGCGAGGTGGAGGGTGACCACAGCGAGGTGGAGGTTGTTGAAGAACTCGAGGATGACGAGGTGCAGGTTACACATGGCCAAGTGATAGAACTCGAGGATGAATTCGAGAGGTTTACGCAACCATCCAAGATCTTTTTCAGAAAGTTGATCGTGCAACCAATGTCGGAGCTGGTGAATCAAGGATTTCGGCTAGGGCAAGGTGAGGCATCGATTTTTCGCTGTCTTGCTTGCTCTCTGCCGGTGCCAATGGACGTGGTACCTTGTGAGCTGTGCGGAGGTACCTTGTGGTGAAGATGGTGTGTGCTCTCGTTGCGGTCGCAACTCCTCAACCGTTGCCGAAGATGACAATGCATTTGTGCCTGACACCGAGATGAACTAGGCTTCATGTTGATTTTTTTTGCGTTTTTATGGAGTATGCCAGTGCTAAGTTTTTTATCAAAATTATCACTGAAACTGTTAGCTATCACTGAAACTTGTAAGGCAAATGTCCAAATTGTACTCCAAGTTTTTTCTCAAAGTGCAAAAGACAGTCCCAATATTACATTGTAAACAACCTTTCAAAGACAGTAGGAACCGGCCTCGTTAGGTGCCGGAGGACGAGATGGGCGTGCGAGGCCGACGCGCCGTCGAGGCAATGTCGTTGGAGGAGGATGCGGCTCCGAGCCAGCAGTGCCGATGGAGAAAGCTGGCATCGACGCACGTCCAGTGAGACCAAGAGGAGGAGGAGGAGGAACTGCTCCTGGTGGCGGCGATCTAGGTTGGAAAGCCACCCGCGAAAGCCCACGGAGGCCAAGAGGAGGAGGCCGTCGATCTGATCCACCTGGCTGTGGCGGCGCCATTGGAGTGAGATGGAGGAGAGAAGCAGACTGATGTCTGTTCGTGTGCCTCCATCTGCACACCTATATGAAGAGAGCATCGGCGGGAAGATCGGCGGGAGGAATTGATCTGCGAAAATTTCGTTTTCAATTTGGCAGCGGGGAAGATCGGCGCGAGTTTTCGATCGGAGATGAAATTTTCACTCGCGTTTTTCATGGAAACTGAGCGGGGAGAAAGGAACGAGTGCGGGAAGAAGAAGGAAAAGAGGAAATCGCGGCTGGGAATTGGCTCCACCAATGCATGCGAGCAGCGGCTCGCAGATTGGGCGTGGGGTTTACTAAGCGTTTTTCACGCGATTAGTTAGGCGTATTTTTTCGTCTCAGGCCCACGAATTTCCTCCAATCGTTAGTCACCTTGGTCCCAGAGAAATTTGAGCTGCGCCCTTTAAACAAAAATGGAGGGAGTACATAGAGTAAAATGATTCATTCTTTAAAGGAATAGCAATATGCAAGATAGATTATAAAGTGATATCAAATATTCAATGCAAGGATGTTCAATGATAATTCACAAAGTGTAACATAGAAGAAGGTACTATGGACCAAATGTATGCATAATAAAAAGTAAAAAGGTCCTATAATGGTCATAGAGTACTCTTATAAAACTGAATGTAAAAGGTGGACACTTTGGATAGATATATATATGAGTAGAGGTAAAAACATGAACAAGTTTCATCTAACTTCCAAATGCTTCTACTTAAATTAATGTTTGCAATGTGGCATCATTGGTATCAAGCTCTCATTACCCCTTATTATAGCATATTGAATGATTAAAGTTTAAAGTGAAAGCAATTATGAGTAGTGTGCTTGACAAAGCAATGGTTGAAAGTTTCATGCCCCTTGAATATGAGTACCTACACCATGGTGTTACTCAACTTGGGATACAAAGCAAGTTCAAGTAAAAGCATTGTATAATAGCGTCATTAAGAGGGTCAACTGGGGTACCTCTTGTCCCAGGACATGGAACAAGCCCATGTCAAAAGGGCAAGACAAACAAACATAAGGAACAATCGCAACACCCTTTTCATTTACTATTGGCATAGCTTTTTATTGTGAGGTGTATCACTGAAGGTTCACATAGCATGTAAGTAAATGTCCACCATGACAGCATGGCTTAGATTAGCGGCCCAGGTATCTCTCTAGCCATTTATACAACTACTCAAACCTACTAAATTTCCACATTTATTTGGCACCATGATAAGCATCCATAAACAAAAGTACATAATATCAACTAAATATAATTTAGTGCAATGTTGAAAGCTTGCCATGTGACAGCACATTTGGGCTAACTAGCAACCAAGACTCTTGTCAAACTCACAACTTCATAATTTTAATCACAATGGTTCATGTTTATTAAGTGCAATAGTAAGGTGTGAGAGCTATTTAACCAAAAAATAACCATGACAATCAATAACATAAGCATTTTAATTCAGAGGTATAGATAATACAAAGTAACATGGTAAACATACTCGGGATAGCATAAAGCTAATAGGTAGATATGGTGGACTCACTGGAAAAACTTTGGTTGAAGGTGTTGGAAAACAAGTTTTTACTTGTTGGAATTTTTGGGCTAGCAAAAGGGAGAAAGTTGACCGTCTAAATGCATGCACAAGTGTCCATAGAACTAATCAATTCATGTTAAACCAAGTAAAGTACCATTCAGCATCTAAACATGAATATAAGATAGCTCTTGATAAAACACTTGCAAATTAATACTCAATAAAAAGCACATGAATCATGCAACTATATGTATCTTTTTAAATCAACTCAAACATCCCTTTCCCAATCTTATTATGGCATCCAACTTAATTCAACCCAAACTTCCAGTAGCTCTCTCATATAAAAATGATAGTGGTGTTCTCAAAACAAAAATCAAACCAAAATAGAAAGCAAATAAAAGACGCTCCAAGTTTATGCGATAAAGTGCATTGATCGAAAAACAGAAGTTAGACGTGTGCAAACCGAGAGTGTGTTGGTACAGTGGGGTTGTCTTCACATCCCCAAGCTTATGGTCTTCACCATCCTTGGATAGCTCTTGGTGCATCTCCTCTAATCCCTGTGAAAAAACTTCAAAACACCATTTCTCCCATTTCTTTTCTGTGGGGTGACATTAGTAGTGATAGACAAATGAATTACTTGCTGCATAGAATCCTTAGACAAAAATTCATAATAATGTCCAGAGAGTGTATAATGTTTTATGCCTACTTATAAACTCAATTGGATCAAAAAGATTCAAGTTAAAAGTTCAAAGAATGCATCAAACAAAATGGGACAGAATCTGTCCAGAAAATTAGCAGCAGCGAAACGCATTTTGCTACGTGACTTAAACATGTCTAAAAATTCTGAAATAATTCAAGCATACATAGGATGAAATTATTCAGTTACAGTAAAAATATGAGCTCATTAGGAGTTACATCTTAGGAATGAAAAATTGTACCGTGCACAGATTCGTGCTGGAATAAAATCTCCGAATGCAAATAGCAACTTTTTCATACCAAAATAGGTAAAACTTCGCACTTTATTAATAATTCCAGAAACTAAACTAAAAACTAAGTCTCTTGTTACTGCAAGAGGACACAAAGAAAATCAAAAATAAAAACAACCGGGTTGCCTCCCGTAAAGCGCTTCCTTTATAGCCATATAGATAGCCTTCTTACTTGTTATCAAGATGGTTGGAGTGAGGTGACTTGGCATCCCCAAGCTTAAATTCTTGTAATTTTTTTTTTGATATATGTAGGGTGATCCTAGGGGTAACATCCCCAAGCTTGAGTGGTTGTCCCTCTTGATCTTTGTTTATCACCCTCAACTCTTCCACTTGAAAAATTCTCTTTACACAAAACTCAACATAAAACTTGATTAGAGGGGTTAGTGTCTTCATAAATTAAATCCTCATATGTACAGCAAAGACATATCATGAGTTGATTCTACACCTTAGCTAATATTACTATGGTTGTGTATTGCTCTTTGATCAATAGAACCACACAAAACACAAGTAATGAGAGTAATGCAAAATAAAGAAAGAATCTGTCAAAAACTGGACAGCCCGTAAAGAGTGAATTTTCAGAGGCACTTACATTGCTCAAATCAGAAAACTTTGAACTAATGAAATGTGTATTAATAAATTAATAATGCTGTCGTAAAATATCAGGTCAAAATTTCTCTTCTGTGATTTTTAACATTTTTCGCAGTGAAGTTCAGGAATCTATTTTCTGGACAGAAAATCACTATTATTTAATCCTACATCTCAAAAGAGGTTATTCTTGCCATTAAGATGAAAAAATATACAAAGGTGATGAAACTATTTTTATTTGGTTTTAGCTTTGGAAAAAGTTTTAATGATAGGGACTTTGCAATGGTTCCATTGGCATGAACAACACATGTTCAAGGTCGACCCCAACATCTCCATTACTCATCCTTCTCATTTACTTTCCCAAATTTTATATAAAGTGAAAATCTTAAACTAATTGTTAGAAAACAGTAGGTAAAGTTATTTTTCAAGTTCTCAATATATAAAGGTGTGCCCAAATAGGAATAAAAGCATAAAGAGCACAACACAAAACATTAAACCATTAACTTTTAAGTTTAACTCTTTTCCTATGCATTGGCATTTTATATATGAATAAATAACAGCAATGTTGTGGTAACCAATGCATGTAATGCTCAGTAGATTGCATTTTAAATAACATAGGAACATAAAGATAAGTCTTTCTTCCTCTCTCATAATAGTTACAAGTAGTGGAAGCAAATGTGACAAAAGAACTATTAGAATGGTGCAACTTTGCAAACTTAGGAACATATAGAGGATTATTAAAACTATCATGTGAGCTATATTAGTGCGTTTTCCCCTCTCAAAATAATTGCAAGAAGAACCATAAACATGATGGTTATGGGTGAAATGATTATGAGTGTTAGATAATTTCAGCCCACATAAGTACTCTTCAACATATAAAAGCTTCTCCTCCATGGTGTGAATAGGAGAGTTCAGAAATAAAGTAGGACTCTCATGAGTGAGAGTATCATCACAAGCAGCAAGTATATCATTTTTATCCTCACATAAAGTAGTAACAACTAAACATGGAGGATTATCAATAAGCATAGGACCATCATCTAAAGCATTATCATATAGCATGTCTAAACCATACTCCTCATCATTTTAAAAATTATTATCAATAATGTTCTCATTAGGCATAGGTTGATATTCTTCCTCATCATCAGAATCATAAAAGCAAAGTTTATCATCAACAAAATCTTGAGTGTTACCCTCATCCATAGGTGGTGAAGGTGGATGTTTCCTCTCTTCATTCTCTAGTTGTTCATCATTTCCTTCATCCTTTTGCTCTTCATTGTCCTCCTCTTGGGGCTGCATGGGCATCCCCAAGCTTAGGTTTTTATCCTCTTCTTCACATACTTCCTCTTCCAAGCTTATGTTTTCATCATCTTCTTCCTGCAAAACATTAGAGCTTTCTTGGACAGCTCTCTTCCTTGTGTCAACAACATAGATATTTTCATTAAATTCAAGTATGCAGAGATCAAGGAGAGTGGCAATAAAAAATTTAAATTGAGCAGCTATAGGGCAGGTTTCATGTTTATCAATGAAGGTGTATAATTCATAGGCTGCCATAAAAATAACAAATTGCTCTACTTCTTCCATCCCTAAGTGAGCATAATTCCAAGTATGATAAGTTGCAATAACAGGTTCATCTTTATTGGAAGGGCATTGGAATTCAAAGTGTCTATAGTATTCAGAGCAACAAATTTCTTCCTCATTAAAATTGAGCAACGTACTAGCAATTTTATTTAGAAGCTCTATGTAGCCTCCTAATCTTTTCCCTTCATTTGATTTTCTAAATTCAGCAGCTATCATGGCGTTTTCATAATAGTTTTCCATTTTTTAAAATTTTTTTGGGTTTTTGATAAATGCAAAACTGAAAGTAAAACTAAACTAAATGCAAAACTGAAAGTAAACTAGAGTATATGCAAAACTGAAAATAAAAATCTAGTGCAACCAAGGTTGGAAAAAGCGCTAGGCGTAGGCGGGGCGGTTGGCATTCGCCTAGCGCCTAGGCGATGATTAAGCGCACTAGGCGCAGCGTAGGCGGCATATAGTTTGCACCATCAGATGTTTATTTGGGTTATTATATATCTATACACAATAATTTATAACATATAAATGAGTACGCTACCCAACATCTGGCATTGAATTATGGCCCATCTGGTTCTTCAACACAATATGGCATGATTTCTTGTTGGAGAACAACTTTTATTGGTTGGACTGCCTAGAGTACCGCTTATGCCCTAGGCGAGGTATTTGACCATCGCCTAGTGCCTGAGCGAGCTAAAGCGTTGCCTAGGCGCTGCCTAATCCAACACTGAGTGCAACCAAGAATAAAAACTTAAGCGCTACACTCCCCGGCAACGGCGCCAGAAAAATGTCTTGATACCCACAAGGATAGGGGATCGTTGAAATCTTCAATGTGTAAGTATAGTATCGATCCCACGAGGAGTAGAAGGTATAAGTATTTATCCTCTCAAATAAGAGTGTCACTTCTCTTATTGTCTATGCACTAGACAAACTAAAATGTTTAAATGATGCAAGTGTTTTTGGATTTTTTGGTGTAGAGTTTGCAATAAAGTAAAAAGCTGAAAATAAAATATGACAAGTAAAATCTCTCAAAGAGAGAAAGCCCAATCCTCTATGCAGCAAGAGGACAAGCTCAAGTGTGTGTTTCTTATAAGTGGAGAATGTTCCCAAGGGCTACCTAGACTTCATGACATAAATATTTCTAGAACAACAAGGTAAACATTTTGTCAAGTTTTAATCTTCTTTGGACGGAGCCATAATTAGGTATAGCTATATAAATAAACTTAACCTCTTATGATGGATCATGTGGCCAAGTAAATGACTGCACAAGAATTATTAAGACATAAAGTCCCACCATAGCATTAATCTTTAAGGTCCCCGGTACTAATACCCTCATAATGCAACTTCATGATTCGGTCTCAGGTTTACGTGTCCTCCCAAGTCTTCCTCACTCCAATACATTACGGTGTTCTCCTATGAGCCCATATAGGTGAAGTGATGTGCAGTCGACGTTCGCACACCACCATCAAAGAATTACATCAAAGATAAAAAATAGACAAAATACCAACACATGTCATATAAAAATCATTGCCAATTTATCCTATGCCCCCAGGAACATGAGAGAACTACTCACAACGCCAAGACATGATATGATTCAGTGGTACAAGTGATACAACGCAATCTGAAAATATTATCTCCCCACAAAATAATGACAAGTAGCAATTCACAAACATGTAGAATAGTACTTAGACAATAGCTAGGGTTCGAACAATCTCAAACTATGAGGGGGATGAAGTGGATCACGAAGATGGTGATGGCGATGGTGCTGGTCTTGACGGTGGTGTTGATGGAGACTCCAGAGGGGGGATGGAGGTGACCTCTGGAGGTGATTCCGGTGGCGTTTCCCCCCTCCGATCTTCTCCGGCGGCAACCTTCTGTCTCCTGTTTCGTGGTTTTGTGTTTCTCTCCGCCGCCTCCACGGGGGACTATTTTTATAGTCGGTTTTAGGTCAAGATGAAGCTGGGGGGACGAAGATCGATGGCATCGGAGCCAGGAGGGCCTAGATGACTAGTCCCACGCAGCCAAGGAATCTGGCCTCGTGGGCCTATGTCTTTTGGCCTTCGGGCCTCCACTTTTTCGCCTCCTTCGCTCCTACGCTTTCTTCCTTCCAAAAACTGCCCCCCGTAAATTTTCAGGTCATTTGGACGTCGTTTGGGTCCCTGAAACATCAAAATATAGAAAATAGGGTTTTCTGCCAGTGCAGGGTTAATTCCAAAAAATAGGAAAACTATGAAATATTCCCCAAATTAACATAAAATGATGATATAACCCTTATATGATGCAAATATGATTGAAATATGAGTATAATAATGCAAAGTGCATGTATGCATTTTAGATGCATCAACACCCTAAACCCTAAGACACCTGAGCTAGTGTTTATCATCGGCCCGCATAAAAATTCCTCAAATCGAACCCTAGAACACAGATCGAGCCCTAAATCGATGCAGATCTACTATGCTCGTCAACCTAGGCAGCAAAATCTACCACAATCTACCGATCTGGGATGCAAACAAACTCTTAAGGGGGGTAGAGCAACTTTACCGCCATGGATGAAGCCCTCGAGCAGTGCGGCCGAAGAAGATAGCCAGCCGACCGAGAAGATCTAGTCGGCTGACCAAGAAGAGCCTCCTCCTCCGAGGAAGCAGGCGGCGGAGCTGTCGGCATGGCGGCGGCTGGGGACTGACAACGAAGAGAGGACACAGGGGAGAGGAGAGAGGAGAGTGGAGAGTGGACTGAGTGGGGAAGATGGGCGGTGATGGGATTTATGGCGCGTGTTCTGGAAGGGACGCGGCGTCTCCCGCCCCTTCCCATCGCGTGCAGGAGGGAGGCATTTTTGGCCTACGGGAGGGTGGCTCCGCGGAAACGGCCAAATCGACCGTTCCTCCCGGGCCTGGCCCGACACTGCTTTAAGGTTCGTGCTGTGCAGGAACGCGGCGCAGCCCAGCTTACCAAACAGGCCAAATTCGCGTCTCCACAGTCTGCACGGGCTTGCAGTGGGCAACCAAACATGCCCTATGTGCATCAACCGACGCAGATGTTGCCTCCTTTTCGAAATAATAATAATCTTGGAGTCCTTTTCGAAAAATGGACGAAAATAACCAAAAGGGATCTTTTTTGTTTACCCTTTTGGTTATTTTCATCCACTTTGCCAATTTTATCATGTCGACACTTGATTTGCACATCGTGAATAAAAACAAGAGTTATCCCAGTGTAAAAAAAGGCGATTTGATTTTCGTTTGGGAGAACTAAGGTACCATGTAACAGATTATCAATCTTACAGCTATGTGCATCAACTGACGTAGATCACTACGTCACGTCCTTGATTTCGAGGCACTTTCTTAGAGGCACATTTGAAAACCACTTATAATATTTATTATTGGAGGCATTTTTACAAGTAATGCCTCAAACTATTTAGTAATCAACGGCAGTTTTGAAATAGTGCCTCAAAAAGTTTTTATTTAGAGGAACTAATTAAAAGTGACTCAGATATTTACTATTTGAGGCACTTTTAGATGCCTCAAATAGTATTCATGTAAAGACAGTTTTGAATAGTGCTTCCAATAACTATCATTTAATGGCACTAATCAAAAGAGCCTCAAATGGTTACATTTTGAGGCACTTTTAGATGACTCAGATAGCACTCATTGAGAGGCAATTTTGAATAGTGCCTCCAATAACTATCATTTAGAGGCACTAATCAAAAGTGCCTCAAATGGTTACTATTTTGGGGCTCTTTTAGATGCCTCAAATAGTATTCATTTAGAGACACTTTTGAATAGTGCCTCTAAATGAACAAGTTATCAATCCAGAAAAACTCGTAATCCAAAAAAAAGAAAACTTAATGATTCAATTCAGCTACATACTTATATCAAGTCCGTACTTATAACATCTACAAATAGTTCACATGATGTACATCACAATTCAAAAGTTCGAACAAGTACATCACCATATAGTTCATATGCTGCACATCACAGTCCACAAGTTCATGCAACAAGTACAACTATGCCTACAGGAAATGAAATCAACTTTAGGTTCGTGACTACGGTTGCTATGCCTCTATTTGGTTACTCATTTTGTGTTCTTTGTTAGCTAGTCTGTTACGACCTTTTCTTAGGAACTGATGAAATGAATCTGTTAAAGTTTCACACATAACATGTCTGGACATACGAGATATGCTGGCTATTGCCAAAATTGTAAGGTAGCTTAACAACAAACCTTCTTTGGGCCGGTACATCCAATAGGCCGAAAGGTGAAGTTTTGGGTAGGCCGACTGACTTCTTGAGGACTTGACGCCCACACAAGACGCCTTACGGGAGAACATATTTTTAGGGGCATTCTCTCATTTCTCTCTCTACCCTCTCTTCACCCTGATTCCGCCACCGTCCCGCTTCACCTCCATTCTCGAGCCAGCCCCATACCATATCAAGCGGCGCCGCCCCTCTCTCCCCTACACCAGGTGAAACTGCTTCCCCTGGATGCGAAGCAGCAGAAGATTGTCGCCCCCGGACGCAGCGAGTTGAGGGTGAGGTGGCTGCTGATGCCTCGGTTGCTTCTGCAACGCCGGTGGTGGCGCCTCTGATGGTGAGAAATGAAGAGGCGGGGGTGGCAGTGGCTCGCTCGCTAGGCTGCTGATAGGGTTTGGGGCGAGCACATCCGGTCGCCGCCGCAATCATTGTTTGTCTCCCTCACCTCACCCACTGGTCAACAGTCAATGCCGTGTTTGGCATCCAGGAGCTCAATCTCACAGCCCTGCTCCCCCTCCTCCTCAGGATCCGTGGAGGCGTCGCCGTCCTCGTGGCCCCCAACGCGCTGTTCGGGCATTGTGCTCCATGCGCGGCCCCGACGGCGGCGACCGGCGACCTTCAATCGCCTCCAATTCTGGGATGTGATGTAGTGGATGCTGAGGGCTCTTTGCCTCCTTTCTAAAAAATAATTAGTCATAGAGTTTATTTTCTTTCACGTAGGATAACAACATCTCATATAGTGAACATAGAAAGCATTACCAAAGTGTTTAACGACTGAACATCTAGAATTTAAATTTTGACTAAATGTTTTCTCTATTGCATTGTATGTTTCTACTACACTGTTCCTATTGCACTCGTGTGTATTGCATTGTGTCTTACATAGCTTTTATTAGTTAGGATGCTAAAGAAAAAGAATAGAGTTTTTATCATGTAGAAACTCTGATTTGCACATGGTGAACAAAAACAAGAGTTGTCCCATTGTAAATTACTAAATAAAATCCATTCAATCTTTGTTTGGGATATCACACATCTAATGATATGCCATACATGATCGTCGTTAGAAAACAATTAGACCATGACGTTTTCTTGTTCCTTCGGTTGTCAAGCAGTATTGATCGAAAATTTGGCATTTATAGTACTCCCTCATCTATATGTTCTATTAACTGAAAATGCGGGAGTAGGTTTCGTTTCTGGAACCTCATATATATGTTCAAGGTAGAGTAAAAAATTGTTCTTGCCACCAATTTAAACACGATGTCTCATTGTTTTTGACTTGTGCAGCTCCTATGATGGATATGGAGATCATGGACTCCGAGAAGCGCTAGGTGCTGACATTGCACAAGGCGGTGTATGGACTTCGACAAGCGCCTAGAGCATGGAATTCGAAACTCGATAAGTCACTCGTTGCTCTTGGTTTTCGGAGGTATCCGCTAGAGCATGTTGTGTACAAGAGAAGCTGACATGAGATAGACTCTTGGTTGGGGTCTACGTAAATGAATTAATCATCATCAAAGGAAGTACTAGAGAGATTGAATCCTTCAAAAACAAGATGAAGCTATTGTTTATCATGAGATACCTTGGTTTGCTTAGCTTTTATCTTGGTATTGAAGTGCTTTGAAACGCCGCGCGCCACAATTTGTTTGAGTCAATCAGCATATGCAGCGAAGGTTCTGAACAAGTGTGGGATGAAATATTATAACTCAACTCTAATTCCCATGGATCCACAAACGAATTTGAGAAATGAGAGCTCGAATCCTCCCATGGACAGTACTCAATACCGAAGCATTGTGGGGAGTCTACACTATTTGATCCATACACGACCACATATAGCTCACTCCGTTGGGATCGTGAGTCGGTTTCTGGAGAAGCCGACTAACGAATATCTTTCTGCTGTGAAATAGGTGTTGCGAACGATCGATTAGGGGATGACCTCGCCTGAGGAGGGGGCGCGCGCGTGCGGGCCGGGTCACCGGAGGCGGACCTTGGTGCCGCCGGCATGGGGGGGGGGGGGGGGGTCGACGGATCTCGCTTCACCTGTCTTGGGGGGTTGTCCGTGGAGCCGTCGGGGGAAGAGGGTCTGGATCACGGCGATGTCGCCGTCCAGTCTGCCTTGAGTGCGATGGATTCCGATGGGGATCCTCTGACTCGCTCACCTCCTCCTGCTCTCTCCGACGAGGAGATCCGCCAGCAGTTTTGGGTGGATGCCGGGTTCCCTACGCCGACCAGCTGTTTCTGGGAGAGGACCTCGTCGTCGGCGGCAGGTGAGAACACTGATAGTTTCTCTGTGTGCAGGACTGCGACGCTCGTGGAGCCTGCGACTTCGTTGCGAGGGAGGGGCCGAGGGGTGGTGTCGTCACCGACTGGACTGCGGGACCGGGCCGTGGAGGGGTCCGCTACCTCCCAGGCGATCTTCCCCGGTGCCGGTGTTGGCCACCTTCCTCGACCGAGCTTTGGAGGTGCACGGTCGGGCGGCTGTCGCTGGGCCGTCGACGGGTGTTCCGGCGTGTCCGCCGACATGCATGGCAGCTACGCCGACCGGGACGAGCGCTCCGGCCGCCGGGCGGCGGGCTCCCTCATTCCGCTTGCTCCGGGATCGGCGGGGGGACCGGGATCTCCGCAATTCAACGGATTCTGGACCGAGTGGTGGGCCCAGTGTGCATGCGTTGTATCCTGGCCGTTCATCCTGGGTGCATCTACGTCGGAGGTTTTTCCAAGTTCTGGGATCGGCATGCCCTAAGCCTCTCCTCGCCGCCTCCTCCGACTCGTCTCCCTCGTCGCCATCTCCCGTGTGCTCCGGTTCTCCAGCCGCCGCCTGCGTCCTCGACTGGTTCCCGCTGCAGCTGGGCCCGCAGCTTCGCCACGGTCGTCGCCGCGCCGATGTGTGCTGCTCTGCTGCGTCCTCCGGCTACGGCTGGTCCTCGCGGGGGTGGGGGTCTCCTGTTCCTGCTCGTCCGCTGTCCTAGCAGCCTCCGCTTGGGCTGTAGCATGGTCTTCTTCCCTGGCAGCTGCCGGTGCTGGGCGCCTCGTCGGGTTCCTCCGCTACGCGGGTGGGACGTTTCCCGCGCCCCAGGTGGGGGCGTTCCCGTACCGGCCCCTTCAGCCTCCCTCTCGCCAGTACGGGCCGCCGGCGTACTTGCCGCCGCAGATGATGCCGTATGGCCAGTTCCAGCCTCCGCAGATGCCTGCTCTATTGTTTCCTCCCTTCCAGCAGCAGCCAGCACTGCCTCCGGTTGCTGTGGTTGGCCAGGGTGCATCGCGAGTGAAGAAGAAGAAGAATAGTTCTGCGGTGGCGGCAGTGCAAGTCCCTCAGCATTTTTTGTCTCAGTAGGTGTATCCGTCGTAGCAAACTTTGCTTAATATGCAGCCTCCGTTGATGCCTTCGGGTCAGCAGCAGGGTGTTCTGTTGCAAGGCCAGCAGCCAGGGGTTCAACAGCAGCAAGTCCAGCCTGTGGTACCGTTCGTTCTTGCGGCGCCGACAGTTGTTGATGTTGTGGTTGCCGGTCCTGCTGGTCCTCAGGGTAAGGCTAAGTCTAAGAAAGCTTCGGTTTGTTGGAAGTGTGCGGTTAATACACATGCGACCAAGGATTGCACTGCTCAGCATTTTTGTTTGGTTTGTAACAACACAGAGCGTCCTACCATGAGGTGTCCTACTCTTAGACAGCCGATGCCTTCAGCTTTTACTTCTGGTTTTGGCACGGATGAGACTCTGTTTCTGCAGTTGCCGGATAGTGTGTTCAAGGAGCATCTTGCCCCGACGAGTTCTCCCACTGCTTTGGTCTCGATTGTCGGTGAGCCGGTCACGGCTGTCGCCATTCAGAGTCTGATGTCAAGGATGCGCCCTTCGAATTCTTCGTGGACTTGGGAGGCCATCCCCCATGGTGCTGATGCTTTTTTGATCGGTTTCCCTTCTTTGGAGGATCTTCAGAGGGTGGATGGTTTTCAGATGAGTGTTCCTTCTTTTACTGCTCAGGCCACTGTTTCTGTTTGGGCGGCTCAGGATATTCAGCCCAAGAGGATGCTTGAGCAGGTCTGGGTTCATGTCCAGGGGGTTCCTTACACTGTCAGGCACTTTCTGGGGCTTTGGGCAGTAGGATCTCTCATTGGCACGACTTTAGATGTGGACCTGGTCACTTTGAGGAGCCAGAATGTGGTCAGGATCTTGGTCGGTATGATTGACTCCTCGGTTCTGGATAAGCGGGTGGATGAGCAGGGTTCCTATATTGGTGCATCATGTGTTATCAAGCTCGGGGAGTATGACTTCTTTTTTCGGCGGGAGTCCGTTGCTTTTATCCCTGACCCGAGCTTTGTTCCTTTTTTCTGGAGGCGTAAGGGAGATGATTCTGGGTCCGATGGTTCTGGTAATGTTGAGGGATCGGGCTCTTTGGATCAGGCGACTGCTCCTGGTGGGACTGGTCAGCAGAGTTCCAACATGGAGGTAGATGCTGGCACGTCTTCTGGGGCTCCTGTTGTGGGGCAGTCTGTGGTGTTGTCTGTGAGGCCTATGGTGGCAATCACTCCGTACAACCCTAGCCCGATGACGCCTTGTGGTATGGAGATTGTTTCTAGGGTGCGGCGCTCCTCGCCCCATCTTTTGCGTCCGACTACTGGGCCTGTTTCTTCCTCATCTATGGGGTCGCCCTCGGTGTTGCCGGCGGCCGCCGGACTAGCATTGGAGCTGGCTGCGGCTGCTGTTGGAGGGCCCACGGAGGCCTCTTCTGAGGGTGGCGGCCCTGCTGGACCGGTGCACTCTGCCGGGCTGGAGACTGGGGCTGCCGACTTGGGTAGTGCAGCCCCGGCCTCTCCTGCGGTAGATGATGGTGGGAGGGTGGCGACCAGCTTTGGTGGCATTGGCACGGGGGAGGCTTCTACGTCGACTCTGCCCCTCCTTGTCACGCTGCCAGAGGTGGAGTGCCGTTCCCCTGTTGTGATGGAGGGGGTCTCGACTCCGACTGTGACCCCTCCGTCACCTGTTCGTTCATCGATGCTGGAGATCGAGTTGGTATCTTCTTCGCCCTTGCCAGCTCATGGCGTCGCTGGGCCAGGGTCGGCTCCTTCTTCGCCGCTGCCGACCTGTGCCGTGGCTTCGCCGCTGTCGCCGGCGTCGCCTGCACCTGTTGGGGGTTCCGTCTCGCCACGTACGCCGCCTCCTACGGTGACGTCTCTTGCTGCGGGGATCACTCCGATCCGTCGTAGCGAGCGGTTTTGTGTGGCGACGGATGGGGCCTCCGCCACAGACGAGGACTTGTTGGCGAAGGCTATGCGTCGCAAGGCGGCTCGCAACTTGGACTCTCTAGGTACGGACATAAAGTCAAAGTCTTTCCTTTCTTTTCTCCTCTTTCAATTCAGTCTAAACTTCATAGTGTAGGTTTTAAACTTGGTAGTAATAAGGCTCAGGTAGAGGTGTCAACTAATGTCTTGAGGCATATGGAATTTGACCATCTAACGGTTATTCCAAAAGCTTCGACAGTGTTGACGGCCACCTATGAGGATGAGGAAGAGGTGAATGCCACATCAGATGGTCAGCTTCTTTCTCATCTCATTGGTGATGTGTCGGAGGTGGGTTTGGATGAGGACGGGCTAAGTTCATTGTATGAGCTCACAGCAACCGGCCGGAAGTCTAAATCTGCCTCTAACAAGGCGTCCTGGAATCGGGCTAAGTTCTCCAAACCCCCAATAGTTTCCAAATGAATGGCATGTTTGCAAATAGCAGAGGTCTTGGTGACTTGGCTAAACATTTGCACTTCCCTGGATGCATTCGGGATCACAATTTGGATTTCTTAGCTATTTCTGAGATGGGGAGGCGGGAGTTCTCGCAAGGTCTATTGAATCGCCTTTCAGGCGGCATGGATTTTGCTTGGTACTCCCGGCCCCCACGTGGACGATCGGGTGGCATTTTACTAGGCGTCAGGACTGATACCATGGAGGTGTTGGCCGTTTCGGATGGTGATTTTCACATAAAGATGCACATCCGAAATAAGGCAGACAATTTCATTTGGAGTCTTGTTGCCATGTATGGGACCGCCCAGGTGGAGCATAAGTCCGATTTTCTTTGTGAAATGGTAAACTTGGCAAAGGACAACCCGCATCCGTTACTCATCAGTGGGGATTTTAACTTGCTTCGTTATCCATTCGAGAAAAGCAGGGGACGTTTTGACAACCGTTGGCCTCTTTTGTTCAACGCGGTCATTCACAGCCTGGACTTAAGAGAGATTTCAATGGTTGGGAGACAGTTCACTTGGGCTAATTCTCTTCCTGAACCCACATACGAGAAATTGGACCGAGTGCTGATGGACACCGATTGGGAATCCAAGTTCCCATTGGTATCGGTACGGGCTCTAGAGCGTATTGAGGGTTTGTCGGATCATGCCCCTATTCCTTTGACCACCGGTATGGCTATACCTCCATGCAAACCGCGGTTCAAGTTTGAACTTGGTTGGCTGCAGCGTGAGGGATTCCATGAGATGGTCAAAAGGATTTGGGAAAGACCAGTTGCGGGTGCCTCTCCAATCCAGATATGGAACAACAAGATACGGGCTTTACGCACTCATCTTGTTGGGTGGGCACGACATACTACTGGTTTACTCAAAAAAGAAAAGATACATCTATCCTCGATTATCGACACTTTGGAGGCATTGGCAGAAGTACAACCATTATCCCCACAGGAAATTGAGCTAAAAAGCCAATCCAATGCGGAAATAGCTAAACTTTTGCGTGAGGAAGAGTTAAAATGTTATCAACGTTCTAAATCTCAATTCATCCTTCAAGGGGACTCGAATACTCGCTATTTCCATAGTATTGCCAATGGCAGACACAGGAAAAAGCGCATTCATTCCCTAGTGCAGGAAGAGGGAACGATTGAGGGCCAGGAGCAACTCAAGTCGTATATTACCAATTATTATAAGGGTCTGTTCGGAGCTCCAGAGGAAGGGAACTTCACTCTGGATGAGTCTAGAACAACCGATATTCCCCAAGTTTCTGTTGAGGAGAATAATTAACCTGCTCACTAACCCCTATTCGGAGGAAGAAGTAAGAAAGGTAGTTTTCCAAATGGAACATAACAAAGCACCTGGACCAGATGGTTTCCCAGCGGAGTTCTATCAGAATTTCTGGGATGCAATCAAGTCTGATTTGCTAAATATGTTCGCCTCCCTCCACGTTGGACAACTGGAGCTTTTTCGTCTCAATTTTGGTGAGATTATTTTGTTACCTAAGGTTAATGATGCAGAGAGGATCCAACAATACAGATCTATCTGCCTCCTTAATGTTAGTTTCAAAATATTCACTAAAGTTGCCACGATTCGGCTGAACAGTGTGGCGGATCATGTAGTTCGACCTTCTCAGACTGCTTTTATGCAAGGCCGTAATATCCTAGATGGGGTGGCAATCTTGCATGAAACGGTCCACGAACTGCACAGGAAGAAATTGAATGGGGTAATTTTGAAAATTGATTTTGAAAAAACTTATGATAAAGTTAATTGGTCTTTACTTCAGCAGACGCTCAGAATGAAAGGTTTTTCTACTAAGTGGTGTGCGCTTATTGACTCCTTTGTTTTGGGTGGAAGTGTAGCCATTAAAGTCAACGATGACACTGGTAAATACTTTCAAACAAAAAAAAGGTCTCAGACAAGGAGACCCACTATCGCCAATACTATTTAACATAGTGGCTGATATGTTGGCCATCTTGATTGAGCGCGCTAAGTCTGAGGGTCAAATTGAAGATGTGATTCCCCATCTAGTTGATGGTGGATTATCGATACTTCAATATGCCGATGATACAATACTTCTTATGGAACATGACATCGAAAAAGCTCGAAACCTAAAGCTAATCCTATCAGCGTTCGAGCAATTATCGGGTCTTAAAATAAACCATAAAAGTGAATTGTTTTGTTTTGGCGAGGCCCAGGATGAAGCCTCCGTGTATGCCGAGCTTTTCGGGTGTGCACAAGGTCAATTTCCTATCAACTATTTGGGTCACTACAAGGATTCGGGTCTATTGCAACGAACTCGTTTGTCGCAATACATGCCGATTTGTGGCAATAGGTACAAATCATGGCGACTACCAGCTCGTGGCGATAGACATTTGTGGCAACAACCTATGCCAACGATGCCTCGTTTCATGGCATATACTCTTCCGTTGCAATAGTCAATCGTGGCAAGAAACTATGACAACAATCCATATTTTTGTGGCATTAGGCATTTTGCCACGAACCGCTACACTTGTGGCATTAACTTATGGCAACAAACATTTCACTCATCGGAATAGGAAATTGCAACATACTCGTTTTGGTGGTGATAAATAGTTATCACAACGGGCATAATGTTTGTAGCCAGAAACTATTGCAACAAAACTTAGTTTGGTGGCACCAAACAGTTATCGCAAAAGAATGTGGGTTGTGGTAATAGCCTATTGTAACCGTAAAAAAAAATACAAGCATTCAATCACAACATTCAAAACCATACGTATAATATGTAGATTAATAAAAATTATAATTCTCATAGCAAATATCCAATTTAGCCATCCTAATTAAGTGTCAAGACTAAACTGTCTGTGATCTAGAGTCCAATCCAGCTAATTCTTTGGATCCTGCACCAAAGTAAAGCGGACAAGCAAATGTAATGACCGGACATTTCTACCCTTGATACATGAGTTTGAATTCTGCTAAACTAGTCTGTCGTCTCCGCCCTGATCCAGCTGATCGATCGCCACAGCCGTGATCCGGCATCGTCTCTGCTCCAGCATCTGGTAGTCCCTCGCACTCCGGCGTCTGGCCGCCAAGCACCGCATCCCATCTGCAGCTCAGAGTATCCAATTGCTTCCGCCCCAGCACCCCATCGTCAAGTACCGTGTTGCCTCTGCCACAATAGAATCGACCAACAACAGAGAGTGGGCACTGAGTAGTGAATCGACCAAAAATAGAGAGTAAGCAATAAGCAATAATAATAGCGTGCATGATTTCAGGCCATAAATTAGATGAAATTGGTGCTAACTTTGCGATGCCTAATTCAAGGTAAAGTATGGTGGAATTTCAATATAAGGAGTTTCTTCAGATAGAGCGAACATCACAAATTCACAATGCATAGTCGTACTCCACACAAATAGTGAAAAACTCAGTTAGCAAGATGAGTGTACCTTCAGTAAAAAAAACAGTAAAAAAAATGTACCTTCAGTGACCGCACCTCGTCCTTTAACTTACTGTTTTTCTGAACCAGTCTCGTAGGTGCCCTGTAGTTCAACAATGCAAGGTCATTGTTTACTTGCAGCTAACAAATGAGAGTGACATATAATTCGAACCACACCTATATGCTATAGCGGTATATGCTACTCTGAAATTAATGGACATTCTTGTGTGGTAACTAATACGTGGTACTGGAGGGAAGTAGCTTTTCCTGAGAATAACACTCTTGTGTGGTACTAATTATCCCAGGTCCAGAAGTGCAATCGATTACTTGATAAGAGGCTTATGTTCATGTCTAGATATAAGGTCATTATTTACAAACACAATTCTCACAACAGAAGGAGGATATGGATCACAACGATACCTCGATGGCGAGGCCGTCGAGGTCCTCAAGCAGATTGCCAGTGTGAGTTTATATTATGTGCAAAACAATAAACCCTGAGATAATCCAATAAGTCAGCATGCAAGTGGATTCTTTTATCTGTATAAAAGGACCAGATGCTTGAAGCTAAAGTGACATGAAACATGAAGCACAATTTTTCATTTATAAATATGGTTTATATAAGGTCAGTAAGGCTATAAGCTGTGCCACTTGTCATACCTTGTCCTATTTAAGTGCAGAAAGACTGTTGAAGCTAATTTAAAGGTACTGAACATGAAAAGGGAGAAAAAATAGTATACACATATGTCGTTTGTAAAGGAGGCTGCTAAAACATCAATTATTAATACCAAGGAAAAAATTGACATCATTTATTGCTATTACCAAAAAATATGTGTATCTTCTTAATCTCCAATCTCATAATTAATCAGCAGCAATACCGTAGAATATCATGCTGTCTAGCAATCATGTGTATTGGTGATTTCATAGGGAACTAAAATGAAGTAGAAAAACTACAAACCATTCTTACCATCAAAATCCCCATATTCTTCAAGCATCCACCAGCACGTGGGAGTACTCCCTGCTGACCTGGGCAATATCAAGCATGTTTCACATCAAGCGAAGAGAATTGAGAGTATGAATTGCACATAAAATCAAAGGAAACGACAAAGTGATGAGAGAAAAACCAATAATAAAATGCATAGAACATCAAACTGAAATAATCAGAATATTAGATAATGATTGCGTAACATAAATCGGCAGTCTGCTTCTTCTCCTCGGCAGCCCAGTAAATTGAAGCATCAGAGCCCCGCTAATTCAAGCACCAGCAGTCCAAGATTATTGATCAAGCACGCCCACGACAGTCAGCTGCAAGCTAGGGACTATAGGAGGTCTATTTTGACGGGACGAGAGTTTTCCATATAGAAATTGCATATTCTACGCCATGAATCATTTCGTACTCAATACACATACCAATGCATATGCCGTAAATTTTTATCTGAAAGCTCGATTAATAACAGAAATCCATTCCTTACTTTTGTAACTAAATATACTTTCAAGGAAGTTGAAGGAAGAAAACCACCAGGGTAGTAGATTAATGTTCAGGGTAATAGGAAGGAAACCGGCGGCTGTGTCGTCGCCGGCGCTCGCTAGGGTTCGCGTCTGGAGGCCGGGACGGAGCCGAGGCGGTGCTGCCGGCCTCGGGGTGGAGGGCACCGGATCTGCTGGCCACCGGCGCGAGGGAGTCGTCTCCTCCTGCCCGAATCTCCCAACGTGGCCGGTGGCCGTTCCGGAGTTCGGCAGGTCGGCGACCGGTGGGAGACCTCGATGGCGGGACCGGGGACGGCCAGGAGCGACGTCCGAGGATGGGGAGCGGCGGCGCACACGGAGGCTAGCTGGAGCGCGGGCGGGGTCGAGATCGCGAGGCCGGGGATGGGGATCTAGGGAGGCGATCGTGTGTGCGTATGTATCGGGGGGAGCGAGGAGAAAGGAGATCGAGGGGAGCGAGGAGAAAAAAGGGGATCGACGCGATTTCTCGGGACGGGAGATGGCGATGTGGTGTGTACGGCTGAGATCGGGTGATGAGGTCAGATCCGTAGGAGGTGGCTTGCTGTGATTCTATTGGCTGGAGATATGCTGACCCAGATTCGAGAGATGATTGCACATCACACCATTAATCTCATTTAAATCTTTTTTGATAATGGAATATACTGATATTAAGAGATGCCAATTACAACCACAGTCCCAAAGCAAGCTCCGCCTAAAAGGCAATAAAACAACGAAATGTCCTAAAGGCATTAGGATACACACAGTTATACAACAAAAAGAAGAAAAAGAAAAAAAAAAGATCCCACTACAATGATAAGTTCCTTGTAGTTGTAACACAAACCATCACCAATACAACACCCGGAGTCTACATTCTCTAAAAGCGACGTCTCCAAGAAGGAAACTGTGCACAAGCGTCATCGCCTCCCGATCGTAGATCTTATATTCACCCTGGAGAAATTTCGCGATCTCAAAACAATGCCTTCAATAAGCTCATTGCCACGCCCAACCAAATTAAGGCCAAACAATTGATTTTCACCCTGAAAAATAAGACTATGTACTCATCATGTGTTGCCGCCCCCGCTTGTCATTGTCGCTAGTTATTCCACGGTGTCTCCGTCATCTTGTTGTTTTAAAGCTCCTCATTTGAGGCCATGGAGAAACCGAGGGGCATAGGAAAGAAAAACAGTGAGTTTATTGTCATCTTGCTGCGGGTCCGGTGTGGGTCCCACGTGTAAGGTCGATGTGGGTTCAAGGACGGTCATGTGTGGGTCCCACATACCAGTTTAGTCAACAAGTCGGTGTGACACCTATGTGAAATTAGAAACTAGACATATGACATATAGACGAAATTAATGATGTGGCCATCCAGTAGACAAGACACATAGACATAATTGATGATGTGGACGTATAGTGATATCAATGCATCCACATTTACAATGTTAGGACGATTTGAATTGGTCGTAGTCGGTGAAAGATAAGGTCATAATCGTTTTTGACGATTTCATATGATAAAATTACAACGTTTTTTACCCAAATCATCATAGAAGACTACATATGTTTTGTTGCACCTTTTTTCCAACACTAGGGGATTGTTGCAATATGTTGTACATATTACCATGCATGCACAATTTGTCGCAATATGTAATAGTTATTGCAACACAATGAAGGTGAGGCAAAAAGTCGCCATATTACAACCAATACATGTTTTGTTGCAATACGCAGACATTTTTTGCAACAATATCTATGACTAGCGCCAAATGTTAGAATTGTTGCAATATATGTCCCAATTTTGCCATAGAGATTTATTTTGTTGCAATACCTAGTGTCTATTGCAACAAAATGACTAACTCACGCAACACGACGCAACTGTCGCAATATCACTACCATATTACAACGATGATACAACTCGTGGTGGCTTCTATTGCAACAAAAGGAGTACTTAGTGCGCCGAAACAAAACAGTGGCAATATGTTGATGCTATTACCATGAATTAGAATTTTGTGGTAATATCGTATTTTATTGCAACGAAAAATAACTGTAGCAATAAATTTTGTTGCAATAGACCAGAATTCTTGTAGTGGTATTCCGATTCATTATCGGAGGCTCACTAATATTGAATGGAAGTTGGTGGAGGAAAGACTTCAGATCCGGTTAAATAGCTGGAAAGGTAAACTCCTATCCCTCGGAGGAAGACTGGTTCTCATTAATTCAGTACTGACAAACATGGTACTGTATATGATTTCCTTCTTCCAACTACCCAAAGGGGTCTTGAAAAGATTGGATTATTTCCGTTCAAGATTCTTTTGGCAAGGGGATAGTGAAAAGAAAAAGTATCGACTTACTAAATGGAGTGTGGTTTGCCGGCCAAAAGACCAAGGAGGGCTTGGTGTTCATGACCTTGAAGTCAAGAATAGAGCCTTACTTGGTAAATGGTTATTCAAGCTTCTTTCTGAAGATGGAATTTGGCAGACACTCATAAGGAGGAAGTATGTGGGAGATAAAGCTGTATCCCAGGTTGTTTGGAAGCCTGGTGATTTACACTTCTGGGCTGGCCTCATGGCCACGAAGAATTTTTTCTTCCCTCATGCTTCTTTCTCCATTAGGAATGGATCGGAAATTCGGTTCTGGGAAGATAGGTGGCTAGGCCAAACTACTCTTCGTGAACAGTATCCGGCTCTGTATGATGTTGTGCGTTACAAAGGCGATACGCTGGCTAATGTGATAGGTACTTCCCCACCGAATGTATCGTTCAGAAGAACGCTATTAGGGCCTAGAGAAGCATCTTGGAATGCATTGCTACTCCGGTTGGACTCTGTCCATCTCATGGAAGGCCCTGATGAACTACGATGGATCCCAACTAAGAATGGTATTTTCTCGGTTGATTCTATGTATAGATCTCTAATCCAGCCTGTTGTTCCTGTCGATTCAAATAAGAAAATTTGGAAGATGAAGATATATACCGCTCAAAACGAATGTGTTTGCGTGGTATCTTCGTCGTGGAGTAATTCTTACAAAAGACAACCTTGAAAAACGCAATTGGCATGGGAGCAAAAAGTGTGTTTTCTGTATTCATGATGAGTCCATTAAACACCTTTTCTTCCAGTGCGAGTTTGCTAGGTCTATATGGTCAGCTATCCAAATAGGTTCTACCTTATATCCACCGCGTAGCGTTGCAAATATTTTCGGTAACTGGCTAAACGGGGTGGATCCTAGGTTTAAACTACTTATTAGGGTGGGAGCGATTGCCGTTATTTGGTCGCTTTGGCTATGTAGAAATGACAAGGTTTTTAATGATAAAAATTCTTCTATTATGCAGGTTATCTACCGATGCACAGCTACGCTCCGATTATGGTCGGTCCTGCAGCGTGTGGAGCACCGGGAGCTGTTCTTGGGGGTTTCGTCGCGTTTGAACGCGGCGGCCAGGGAGTTATTCTCCCGACATGGATGGTCGCATAACCTGCGAATCGACACTCCATTTCCATAGGCGGCCTTACAATTTCTCATGATGATATGTAACTCGCCTTTTATTTTACTGTTGCTTTGAATCTTTGGGACGGTTTGGGGCTGTGTGCATCTTAGTTATGCAGAGGCCGGGTATAATGCTTAATACTTTTTAAATAATAAAATCTCTTTATCGAAAAAAAATACGTCAAACGAACATGGGATCATGGCTACGTGTGTAAGAAAATGGAGGTGGAAACTCCGGTGCTCCAAATTGATAATCAATCAACTATCTCACTCTAAAAAAAAATCCTGTACTCCGTGATCAAGCAAGCGCATTAAAACTCGGTTTCACTTTATCCGAGACTGCGTGTATGCTTGCAGTATTGACGTGCAGTATGTATGAAGAAACGAGCAACTCGCTGACATCTCACAGAGTCATTGAGTCAGCCAAAGTTTAAAAAAATGCGAGACATGATTGACCGTTCGAGCAATAAAGGATGGAAGAAACGACAAGTTTAAGGAGGTGATTATTGATGATTAATCTTGTCTTCCAAGTAGAGTATGAAGATTAGGAAGATTTTCGTTTCAGTCAAGAAATTGTTATGGAGAATCTATACTGTGTACGAACTGTGTATTGGGTCAGCACGGGTCCAATCTGTAAACATGTACTCCTTCCGATCCATAAAATGTGTCGTCCACTTAATACAAAGTTTGTACTAATTTGGTATAAAATAAGCGATACTTTTTTATTAATTCGAAGGGAGGACAAGAAATACAGAAGTAACCAAGAAGAGATGCAATCATTGTGCACCACCACCAAATTCGTTTTTGTCCTCTAGCGTAACTTCTAGCTACTTGATTTTTCGTTTTCGATCTAGCATTGCTAGTGACGATCCATGGTAGGAACCGACACAACAAACCGATCTAGCTGCATGGACGCCCCGTGCCGCAGATTGGTACAGGGCAGGCGCACAGCAAACTCTGCACGCGGACGGGCACTAGCACCGTGAGAAAAACGTGGATCCATCAACCAACAGATTGAGCGCTAGCTACCTCGTTCCCAGCTAGGCACCGATCCTCTATAAAAAAAAGCACCTGCCCAGCAGCAACGACTGGTACGTAGCAGCAATAGCGAGATGGCCGACGAGGAGTCGTGCATGTTCGCCCTGCAACTGGCCAACTCGGCGGTGCTCCCCATGGCGCTGCGAACGGCCATCGAGCTGGGCCTTCTGGAGATCCTCGTGGGTGCCGGCGGAGAGTCGCTGACCCCGGAGGAGGTCGCCGCGAAGCTTCCGTGCAAGGTCAGCAACCCCGATGCGCCGTCCATGCTGGATCGCCTCCTGCGTCTGCTTGCGTCGTACAAGGTCGTGTCGTGCACGGTGGAGGAGGGCGACGGCGGCGGCCTCTCGCGCCGCTACGCCGCCGCGCCGGTGTGCCGGTGGCTCGCCCCGAACGAGGACGGCGTCTCCATGGCCCCGTTCGCTCTCCTCGCCCAGGACCAGGTCCAGATGGCGGCCTGGTGCCACATGAAGGACGCGGTCCTCCACGGCGGCGACAGCGCCTTCCGCAGGGCGTACGGGACGTCGAGGTTCGAGTACACCGGAAGGGACGCGCGCTTCAACCGGCTCTACAACGAGGCCATGAAGCAGCACTCGGTCATCATCACCAAGAAGCTCCTCGACGTCTACACGGGCTTCGACGGCGTCGGCACCCTCATGGACGTCGGCGGCGGCACGGGCGCCGTCATCCACGCCGTCACCTCCAGGTACCCGAGCATCAAGGGGATCAACCTCGACCTCCCCCACGTCATCGCCGACGCCCCGCCTTACCCCGACGACGTGCAGGTGCGGCACGTCGGCGGCGATATGTTCCAGAAGCTGCCCTCCGGCGCCGACGCTATATTCATGAAGTGGGTCCTCGCCGCCTTCAGCGACGAGCAGTGCGCCATCCTGCTCAAGAACTGCTACCACGCGCTGCCCGCCCACGGAAAGGTCATCAACGTGGAGTGCGTCTTGCCGGTGAACCCGGACGCGACCAACCGCGCGCAGGCCGCCATCGCCGTCGACTTGAGCCTTCTCGCCTACAGCCCCGGCGGCAAGGAGAGGTATCTCAGGGACTTTGAGAAGCTCGCTAAGGGCGCTGGGTTTGCCAGCGTCAAGGCCACCTACGTCTACGCCGACTTCTGGGCCATCGAGTACACAAAGCAGTAAACTCGTAGCAAGATGACAACATCTACCTTATCTTGCTACTTTTGTTTTTTCCACAATAAATTATGTTATCATCTACTGTAGTACATACATAGTTCTGTTGCCTGCTATATTTCCTATGGGAGATGCTGAGCGTCCCCGGACGATGGAATCCTTCGAACGTCATGGTCCTCTGGGTGACACGTGTCCAGCTGCTCTCAGCAAATGTAGCAAAAAAACGGTTCGTGCGTAATAAGAAATTTGTACTGTTGTAGCAAATGTCTAATTACCTTTCAAATCCTGCAAATGGTTCAATGTAGCAAAAATCATTTCGTTTGTAACACTAGTGAAAAAATGGTCTTTGGGAGGGGGGGGCATTAGGCCCGGTTCAGTGACAAATCGGGACCAATGCCTGGCATTGGTCCCGGTTCGACCGGCCAGGGCCCCGTGAGGCAATAGTCCCGGTTGGGCCGGGGGCATTAGTCCCGGTTGACAGAACGAACCGGGACTAATAGTCAGAGGCATTAGTACCGGTTCGTGCTGTCAACCGGGACTAATGCTCTGAGGGAGCTTTAGTCCCGGTTGACAGAACGAACCGGGACTAATAGTCCTCTGCCTATATAAAGCCAACCGGTTTCAACTCCTCTATTATTTTTTCAGCTAGAAGGTGTGAGAGGTGGGTGCTAGTTTGTTTTCCTTTGCTATGCATTAGAGGTGTTCGATGAAATGCCCGATCCACATTTAAGTTCACACAAAATGATATGAGGTGCCCGAGCCACATTTAGGCTTTGTCCTCTCTCTCTTTCCTCCGATCGATCGAGGTTAATTAGCAACCTTTGTCCTTTTCATCTGTAATTGATACAAATTTTGCATGTGTCGATATACGGTGGTCATTTCAGTATTCAATATGTTATTCTAATTGTATTTGCTAAACTAAATTATATGATATGCAGATGGATGAATGACAGCGATGGATGTACGGCGACCAACGCAGTTCCGATTTTATTGCAGGCCTGCATAAATTTATCCATGTGGCTGAGGCAAACAAAGATGATGGTTTTATGCCCTATCCATGTGTGGACTGTCAGAACGTTAAGGAGCACTCTTCCTCGAGAACCCTTCAAGGCCACCTGCTTCGGAGAGGTTTCATGCCCAGCTATAATTATTGGACGAAGCACGGAGAAAGAGGGGTTATGATGGAAGACAATGAAGAAGAAAAGGATGATGAGAACTATCCTATGTTCCCTGAAGAATACGGTGATACTGCGATGGAATACAATGAAGAAGAAGGAGGTGAAGAACAACGGGCGTCAGATGAGCCCGATGATGGTCTTGGTCGGGTCATTTCTGATGCAAAACGAGAATGCGATACAGAAAAGGAGAAGCTGAAGTTGGAGGCCATGCTAGAGTATCACAAAAAGTTGCTGTACCCAAATTGCGAAGATGGCAGCACAAAGCTCGGTACCACACTAGAATTGCTGAAATGGAAGGCGGAGATTGGTTTATCTGACAAGGGTTTTTGAGAAGTTATTGAAAATAATGAAGCCGAATCTTCCAAAGGATAACGAATTGCCCGAGACTACGTACGAAGCAAAGAAGGCTATCTGCCCTCTAGGATTAGATGTGCAGAAGATACATGCATGCATCAATGACTGCATCCTTTACCACGGTGAGGAGTACGAGAATTTGGATGCATGTCCGGTATGCACTGCACTGCGGTACAAGATCAGACAAGATGACCCTGGTGATGTTGAGGGCGATGACGAGCCCCCCAGGAAGAGGATTCCTGCTAAGGTTATGTGGTATGCTCCTATAATACCACGGTTGAAACATCTGTTCAGAAACAAAGTGCATGCCAGGTTGTTGCGATGGCACAAAGAATAGCGTAAGAAAGACGGGAAGTTGAGACACCCCGCCGATGGGTCACAGTGGAGAAAAATCGATAGAGAGTTCTTGGACTTTGCAGGTGACGCAATAAACTTATGGTTTGGTCTAAGTACAGACGGTATGAATCCTTTTGGGGAGCAGAGCTGCAGTCACAGCACCTGGCCCGTGACTCTATGTATTTACAACCTTCCTCCTTGCCTCCTTGGTTGTGCATGAAGCGGAAGTTCATTATGATGCCCGTTCTCATCCAAGTCCCGAAGCAACCCGGCAAAGACATTGATATGTATCTAAGGCCATTAGTTGATGAATTTTTGTAGTTGTGGGCCATACCAGGTGTACGTGTGTGGGATGAGCACAAACAGATGGAATTTGACCTACGAGCGTTGCTGTTCGTAACCATCAATGATTGGCCTGCTCTTAGTAACATTTCAGGATAGTCAAACAAGGGATACAACGCATGCACACACTGTTTAGATAAGACTAAAGGTACATATTTGGAAAAATGTAAGAAGGTCGTGTTACCTGGGGTGTCGTCAATTTCTTCCAGCCAATCATCCCGTAAGAAAGAAAGGCAAACATTTCAAAGGTGAGGCAGATCACCAGAAGAAGCCTAACCTCCCTAATGGTGATGCTATATTTGGTATGGTCAAGGACATAGAAGTAATCTTTGGAAAGGGTCCTGGCGGTCAATCTGTTCCGAAAGACGTCGCTACCGGACACGCGCCCATGTGGAAGAAGAAATCTATATTTTGGGAGCTACCCTATTGGAAAGTCCTAGAGGTCCGGTCTTCAATCGACGTGATGCACGTGACAAAGAATCTTTGCGTGAACCTGCTAGGCTTACTCGGCGTGTATGGGAAGACAAAAGATACACCGGCAACAAGGGAGGACCAGTAGCGTATGAAAGACCCAAACAACAACCATACGGATAAAGGGCGTCATTACTTAAGCAGCTACGCTCTTACGAAATCAGAGAAGGAAATATTTTTTGAATGCCTGAGCAGTATCAAGGTCCCGGCTGGCTTCTCATCAAATACAAACAGTGGATCTCAAGAATCTTGCGTACAGAGACGAACCATTCGTCCTAGCCAATGATGTGGCTCAGGTTTTCTATGTGAAGGACATGAGCTCCAGATCGAAAAAAAGAAAAGATAAGGAAACAAATACATCACACGATGAGCCAAAGCATCACATAGTTCTTTCAGGAAAAATAAACATCGTGAGAGTCGAGGACAAGGCAGACATGTCAGCAGACTATAATAAGTTTGATGAAATTCCGCCCTTCACAGTGAAAACTGACCCAAGCATCCCGTTACATAATGAAGAAACTCCATGGTTACGGCCGAAGAAGCGATCATAGCGATCATGATCTAAGTATGAGTGTAATAATATATTAAACAATTTATGTATGAGTGTTGTCAAATGCATTACACAATATATGTATGATCGAGTGTTCCCAAATGCATTAAACCTTTTATGTAATTTCTATTCGGTCGATTATCTGAAGGATTTCTGTATAGAACAAAACACACGGTTTCACTTGCATACAGCCCAACGGTGGCTCGTGAGTGCCTACAGCTGGTCGCTGTCATCCTCAGCCATGCAGCAGCGTGCAGGAGAGCGCCCACTTGCGCATCGTGCCGGCTCCGCTTCACTCTTTCTACTGCAACAAAACCTGGTGAGAAGTTCGTCGTCGCCTTGGTCCGTCGAGAGAGAAGCCTATCCATTTTAAACGGGCATTTGATCCAAGCAGCGGCAAGACTTCTCTGATGATCTGCAACCGTCCCAACAAGTGTTGGGGATATACCAGATCATCAAAGAAGCCCTTGCCGCTGGTTCCCAAAAGTGTTACATATCATCACAGTTGATGGCTTGTATTCACTCGATGAACTGAAGGATTTCTAGATAGAACAAAACACACGGTTTCACCTGCATACAGCCCTACGGTGGCTAGAGAGTGCCCGCATATCAAATGCACCGTAGGACGTATGCAGGGAATCCGAATGATTTGTATTCGGTCTTTGCCTTCTGGACTAGCCGTACTCTTGTTCTTCATATCCTCCTCATGGTGGGTATTTATAGCTAAAAGATCAGGGCAAATCTTCATCTTTAGTCCCGGTTGGTAGCTGGAACCGGGACTAAAGGAGCATTGATATGTGTGCCTTATCTTCTACTTGAGATCCAACAGCTCACAAGGGCTCGAAAGAAACACACTCTGATCCAACGGCTCACAAGAGCTCGCAGGAAACACACGATCCGTGTGCACACGATCCAACTGCTCACAAGCACTCGAAAGAAACACACTCTGATCCAACGGCTCACAAGCACTCGAAGGAAACACACAATCCGTGTGCACACGATCCAACAGCTCAAGAGCACTCGAAAGAAACACAACTCGGATCCAACGGCTCACAAGCGCTCGAAGGAAACACACGATCCGTGTGCTTCTTCCACCGCTTCCCACCTTCGTCTTCCCGCAATTTCTCACTATATATATGTAGGCTTGGCCGCCATTGCCATATCACATCTAAACTCATATCTGCAACCTCATCACTCTTCCATGGCTTCCACCGTACTAACCTACCGTCAGGCGGAGGAGCTTTCCGCCTTGAACTACCCCTGCCCGCCCGGCTACCGCGTCCCCGCCGGCTGGATGCTAAGCGCCGGAGGCGTGCCGGTCCCTCCTGTTCCTCAAGGTGTGGCGCGCCGGGCGGCCATCATGAACCACTACTACCTCGAGCTCACACCGGAGCAGCGGATGGATCTGGGCTGGCATCCCGACTACCTCCCGACTTGGGAAGCCTTCTTCATCAATCGGCGTGAGAGGGCGCTTGCCAGGTACGAGGGGGACGGCCCGCCTCCTTCGGACTTCAACGAGGCCGGCCGTCAGCTGTGGTGGGCTAGCCGGACTCTCCAGGGCGTTATGAACTACATCATGGCTAGCGATAACCCCCGCTTGCCCTGCCCTAACATGCAGTCCGGGGGTGCTCACCCATCGAGGTTCGAGCCACGAGCGTCGTATGAGTACGATGACAGCGACGACGACGATGACGGCGACTACGAGTACGAGTATTATAGGCCTAGGCACGAGTATGACTAAGATTGTTAGGACAATTGATCCACTGTTGTCATTTTGTACCGTATCAAATGCACCGTTGGAGCTCAAATTTAAACACTTTTCATGTTGAAAGTTTAGTGAGATTCAATAATATGGCAAAAATAGATATGAATTAATTCAATAGATATAAATTAAATGAATATATATAAATTATATAAATAGATAGATTACATTTTTATCAACAATTTGATATTTTAATTGCATTTTTCTGATAAACAGATGAAAAAATATTGAATTTATAAGTTTAATTAATGACTTAATGGAGTTCAAATTCCAAATTTTGTAATTAAATGAATTCCCCTATAATCTAAAAAAATGAATTTTTCATAAATAGATAGATTACATTTTTATCAACAATTTGATATTTTAATTGCATTTTTCTGATAAACAGATGAAAGATATTGAATTTATAAATTTAATTAATGACTTAATTAAGTTCAAATTCCAAAAAATTTAATTAAATGAATTCACCTCTAATCTCAAAAAAATGAATTTGTCATAAATAGATAGATTACATTTTTATCAACAATTTGATATTTTAATTGCATTTTTTCTGATAAACATATGAAAAGATATTGAATTTATAAGTTTAATGACTTAATTAAGTTCAAATTCGAAAAAAGTTAATTAAATGAATTCATCTCTAATCTCAAACGAAAATGACAAAATGGTTAATAGTTTCTATAGTTAGAATAATTATTTAGAAAACCGAAATGGTATTGGATTATTTATTCAAATTTAAACACTTTTCATGTTGAAAGTCTTTTCAAATTCAAAACCATATGAAATTCATATTCAAACACCTTAATAAGAAAAACAAGGCAGGAACAACATTCAGAACTGAAAATTTTCAGGGATTAAAATTTTCAGGGCATTGGTCCCGGTTCATGCCACGAACCGGGACTAAAGGGTATTTTGGCGCGCGCCTTTTCGGTGCCGCCGAAAATGACCTTTAGGTCCGGTTGGTACCACCAACCGGGACTAAAGGGTAGGCCTATAGTCCCGGTTGGTGCCTCCAACCGGGCCTAAAGACCCTTTGGTCCCGGTTGGGGGTACCAACCGGGACTAAAGGTCTTTACTTTAAATCTGGCCGGCCTCTTCTTCTTCCCCCAACTCCTCATTTCGCTAAGGCACTGCAGGCTGCTCCGCCGTGCCCTCGACGCCGTCAGGCTGCTCCGCTCCGCCGCGCCCCTCGCCGTCCGATCCTCCACCGTACGCGCCGCCCTCCGCCGCCCGCTCCTCCGACCGCGCCTCCTCCGCCACGCGCGAGCCTCCTCCGCCGGCCGCTCTGCTCCTCGGCCGGCCTCCTCCCCCGGCCGCTCCTCCGACCTCGCCTCCACCGCGCGCCCTACTCCGGCCGCCTCCACCGCCTCCCGCATCGCCGGCCTCCCGTGCCGTCGCCTCGATCCCGCATCGCCGGCCTCCACCACCACCGCCTCGGCCTCCACCACCGTAGGTTTGTTTTTTTTTCATTTTAGTAAAGTTAGCAATTTTGTGTAGCTTAGTTAGGAATTAGTGTAGCAAGTTATTAATTTGAAATTTATTAATTTGTGTAGCAAATTATTAATTAGTGTAGTAATTTTAGAAATTCTAGCAAATTTGAAAATGTAGCAAATTTAGAAGAGTTAGAAAATTTTGCAAAGTTATTTTATTAATGTTTGTTCAAAATTTAGGTTGTTATTTTAGGTCTTGAAAATTTAGGCTATCTTGCAAATTTAGAAAATTTAGGTAGTTATTTTAGAAAATTTGAAAATGTAGCAAATTTAGCAAAGTTAAATTTTCTAGCAAAGTTTGAAAATTTAGCAAAGCAATATTATTTGATGATTGTGTTAGCAAAGTTAGAAGTCAAAATTAATACTCCATAATTAGTTGCAATATTGTTGTTAAGAACTATTTGTTACTCCATAGTTAGTTAGTTTTAGTTAGTAATTTAAATTAGTTAGTAGTTTAAATTAGTTAGTAGTTTAAATTAGTTAGTAATTTAAATTGTTGAATTTGCTGCTGCTTTTAGGGTTAGTAATTTAGTTAGTTAGTTTTAGTTAGTAATTTAGTTAGTTAGTTTTAGTTAGTAATTTAAATTAGTTAGTAATTTTAGTGTAACAGCCCCAGTTGGTAATGAAAAATACGAATAATTTTTCCACTTTTTACTTATCATTGTGTGCATCATGGCATATATTAAATTGTTAAGTGACAACCAACCACTTGGGAACACCTTTAAATAGGGAAGCCAAACCTTCCCCCAACCTTTAAACCATGAAATACACCAAATGGTACAATCCTTAACATGACAGGTGACTATATGGTCCAACAAGTACCTAAGTTCACTTTTGCCTAAGAACCAAATGGTTGGGCCTCCCATGTGTTTCAAACTTTCAAAACTTCACCTATGGCTCAAGACTTGTCCTATTTTTGAACCCATTTTTAAGTTGCCCTAAAATCAAAAGGAAAGCATGAGGAGCTTCCTATTATTGTTGGGAGCATCCCTAAAACTTTCGGTAAATTTTGGGTTAGTTGAAATGCTCAAATAAAATCTGGCCATTTCTGCCAAAAACTGGCATTCGGAATGACCCGAATTTTTCCGGATCCATTCCGGGTCGACCGGAATTTTCCGGACCTTTCTGGAAAATTCCGAATGGTGCACAGTGGCGACCAGGCGCACTGGCGCCAAGCCGCCACCTCCTCCGCGCCCATGCCGCCGCCCCCTCTCTCGTGGCAGTGCCGCCCGGTGGACAAGAGCACGAGGACCCCCCACCTGCTCCTCACCCCGTTCCCCACCCTCCTGCTCCCTAGCCTCGCTCTCTCTCCCCTCCGAGTTCCCGCCGTCGCCGCCGTGCTTGACGAGCTCGCCGCCGATGATTGGGGCCGCCCCGTGTGGATCGACGCGGGCGAAAAACCTCTGCCGGATCCTCCTCTTCCTCCACGACGAAGCAATCGAGCCGGGGAGCCCGGAATCGACGCAATCGTCCTCGCCATCCTCCCCGCGGCCGCCACACGCCGGAATCCTTTTCACGACGACTCCGTCCACCTCCACCGCCGTCGAGCACCCACACGTAACCAGGGTGAGCTCCGCGTCCTTTTGGGCCTTTTTCCGCACCCCCCTTCTTCCTCTTTGGTGCTCGCACCGAGTGAATTTCCGCCGCCGCCGTCGCAGTTTGCCCAGAATCGAGTCGTCCGGAATCACCCGGATTATTCCGGGTCGACCGGAAGTTTACGGACGTTTCCGGGCAAATTCCGAAACCCTAACAGAAAGTTTTTGAGGTCACCTCGGATTTGGCTCGGAATGAGCCCGGATTATTCCGGACCACCCGGAATATTCCGGACCAATCCGGATATATTCCGAACCAACTTAGAACTTGTGAGAACCATAACTTAACCTCTTTTAATCCAAATCTTGCAAATGATATACCAATTTGATCAGTATTTCAAATGCTATCTAAACATGCTAGTATCACCTCATGACAACCACTTGCACTTTGATATTAATCTTTACTTGGTTAAAGGATATAAATCCAAATAATCATTTAAATTACTATCTATTCATCGGTGCTCCAAAAATTAAAAATGAGGTACCAAAATGATCGGAAGAACAAACCCTATCCATTCATGTCATGTTCATGCATATTGAGCCACTTCTCTAATGATGTGATGACTTATAAGTAATGTGGTCACTAAGATAAATATGGAGTTGCATCCAAATAATTGCACTAATTATTTGGAACTCCATTTAATTTGTTAGATAAATTAAATGATGTTATCTTTGCATCAACTTGACATGTCATCATGTGATTGAGCATTGCACTTGTCCTCGTGTGATTTAATTGTTCTTTGTGTTATTTTTGGGTATCGATAGATTCCGGAGTCGAGGGTTTCTCTACCTACCCCGACGAGCCGTACTACACGCCCCGGCAGCAAGGCAAGAGATAACCCAATCTTCTTGGCATCCTACCATCCTAATGTTTCATAAACTTATTTTATCCACCATAATATTGCATGCGATTCAAATGACTTTTTGTTCAAGACATAGAGTATCCTATGAATGCATGTTTTTCCCCGAGCCAATCACATGTATCCCTACCTATGAACCTTAGTGTTTATGTGTTGGCCGGATACAAGGATATAATTGTTGTAGTTATATGTTTAGTTATGCTTAGCCATGCTTAGTCAAATGCTAACGATGTTCGTTGTTAAATTCCATAATTGTTGATGTTGATGGAATGGTTCGGACATGGTGGATTTGTGGGTGCTTAATTAAAATGCTAAGACGGCTGGGGTGAGTTTCCAACGGGGATGGTGTTTTGCCTCACTCTTGCCCCTAGGTGCGAGTTCTTTAGCTCTTGAACCAAGACTAGCGTGCTTCCATTGGTGGGGGTATGGGCTCCTTACTAACTGAATAACTTGTGCGGGCGTATCCAAGGGTCCTCTAGTTCGGTTTTCCATTTGCGTGTGAGTGGATGATGATGTTGTTGAGGATTTGTGTTTAGGACGTGGCGATGGGGCAGGGGCTGAGATAGGCTGGGGAAACTTGCCCTGTGGCCACAGATGACTCTTGGATAGTCTCACGCGAGGTAAAGGTTTAACCGCGCCCGCTCGCCGGCCTTCCCCGGAAGAGGGCCAAGTAGGTGAGCCGGACGGTACCAATGGGTAAATTAGTACACCCCTGCAGGGTTAAATCTTTTTGAAAAGCCGTGTCCGCGGTTATGGACAACTTGGGAATAGATGATAAGACCATAGAGAATCTTAACCTAATTGATATGGTAGCTAAACGTTGCATAATCAACGTGTGACAAAGGTGCATTTCCTCGAGGGTGATTTGAGGGAGTGCCTTGGGTGGAGATGAGTGGTTTGGCTACAAGTAGGTTCGCCGAGAACCGAAGATGAAATGTTACCCTCTTACCCCTGTTATAAAAACTATTCTAGTAGACGAATGCCATGGGTCAACTATGTTCGGTTTATGAAAATTAGCTTTATGCAAAAGAAATAAATTTACAACTTTAGAGCCTCCGTCAGTCATTGGGCCTATATCGCCCTACTAAACTTGCGAGTACATCGTACTCAGTCTCTCTTGTTGCCTTTATATTTGTATTTCAGAGGAGGACGACACTGAGCAGCTAGGTGGGTTCTATGTGGACATCGACTAGTAGTCCGGGGTTCCCAGGTGGCAGCTTGGGACCGTGGAGCAAGCTGGACGGGTTTATTTATGTGTAGGCCTCTTAGGCCCCATATTTGGATCTTGTTGTGCTAGACAACACTACTTCGCTTCCGCTTGTTGAATTGATGGTCTGTGACCTTTTGATGTGTAATATTTGTATCTTTCTCATATATGAGTTGCTATATGAGTTTTGTGTCGTAGAGTCTGTGATGTGCCAGTTTGTTCCACAAGTCTCGGTCTCTTTACTATACATGGAAGCGATGTCTGAGCTTATGGCATGATCGAGGTGTTGTGTGCCGATGATGTATTCCGAGCACGCCTGCCAATGAGCTTTGGCCTGGGATTGGTAAACCCAGTAACCCTCGGTTGTGTAGCATGACCGGTTACACAACGTTCCACTGTATAGTTCTGGGGTCGGGGCGCTACAAGTTGGTATCAGAGCAGGACTGCCTGTAGGAAACCCTTTCTATTGGTCGATGTCGAGTCTAGTTGAAAATTATTTATAACCTAAAAATGAGTTGTGAAAACCTTCTTAGGATTCTTTTTACTCCTCATCCAACTCGCTCTACTCTGATTCTTACCTCTATTTGTTTTGAGCTTAGTGACAATGCTTAGGTTCACGGGGTTGGGTTTCTATCGTCCAGTTATGTCTCGAGTCCGTTATATCCGTGTAATATCGCCGCGATGACGTTATGTCACCGTGGTTGTCTAAATCTGTCTTCGTGTTTGCCATCTTCAATATCTATATCTGGAAGCACCTTAATGATCTATCCTATCGGTCGAAGGTGTTTACTAATTATGTCTTTGTTCCAATTCTTCAGAATGGCTCCTACCCGTCGTGGTGAACAGAGCAATCCTGATCCACCGCCGCCACCCACTATGGCGGAGGTTCTGATGATTATTGAAGAGGGCCGCGTGCGCAACGAGAATCTACTCGCGCAGTTGGTGCAGCAGGGTGCACAGAGGAACACGGACTGCACCACTCTCAACCAGTTCTTGCGGTCCCAACCTCCCACTTTCTCTGAAGCTAAGGAGCCGCTTGATGCGGATGATTGGCTTCGGGCTTTAGAGCGCAAGTTTGCCGCTCTTCACGTTTCGGCGGCGGAACATGTCAACTTCGCCACCTACTGCTGGATGGAGCCGCCGGCTCCTAGTGGGAGAGCCACGTGGCAATGGTTGCCGCGGGCCATGTCGTCACCTGGGAGGAGTTCCGCGCCGCTTTCCGTGCGGCGTACATCCCCAAGCCCATCCTGGAGCTCAAGAGGAGGGAGTTCCTGGACTTGACCCAGGGACGCATGGACGTCCAGTCCTACGGACGGGAGTTCAACCACCTCTCCCGTTACGCCCCTCGGGACGTGACGAATGACGAAGACAAGCAATACCTCTTCCGCAAGGGGCTCGCACCTCGTCTCCGCTACGAGCTCCTACCCTTCAAGTTCACCTCCTACCAGGAGCTCTACAACCAGGCTCTCACCATGGAGCAAGGTAGGAAGGAGCTGGAGGCTTCCAAGAGGCCAGCTTCCACCGACAACCAGAGCTCCTCTTCTTCTGAGGGCAAGAAGCGCCGGGTGTTTGTGCCCTTCAGCGTTGTGCCTAGGGCACCCTTCACGCCAAAGCCCTCAGGGTTCAAGCCACCTCTGCCTCGCCCAGCTACCTCGACCTTGGGTACGGCTGGAAGTGGTTTCCGCCCTCAGCTGCCTCCACCACCGCCGAGGCTCACCTGCTTCGCTTGTGGCCAGCCTAGGCAATACTCCAAGGAGTGTCCCCAGAAGGCACCGGCTCCCGAAGCACCTGCACCAGCACCCTCTACCCCAGCCGCCAAGGCTACCACCGTCAGCCGTGGCTACCTGAACCACGTCTCGGCTGAAGGCGTTGAGGAGGACCCCGAAGTTCTCATGGGTACGCTTCGAATCAACGATTACCCTGCTTCAGTCTTATTTGATTCTGGAGCATCGCATTCATTCATATCAATAGCCTTTGCACATAACCATCAAATACCATTTGAGAATATGGACTCCCCGTTAGTGGTCAAGACCCCGGGCTCTAGTTGGCACACCAAATGGGTTGCTCCGGAAGTCCAGATCACCATAGGCTATTGGTCTTTTCCGTTCCAGCTGATAGCACTGAAGTCAGATGGGCTAGATGTAATTCTGGGAATGGATTGGTTAGTCAAATATCAGGCCAACCTAGACTGTGCTTCCAAGTCTGTCACCATGATCCACCCAACCGTCGGGCTGGTGAGTTATTGGTCACCCTCGTCCGCAATTCCCTCCGCTGCCACTCCACTCTCACCGGAGATCAGCTTGTGTTTCCTGGAAGGAACCACACCCCCTGAAATGCATGAAGTTGCTGTGGTGTGTGATTTCCCCGATGTTTTTCCGGAGGAATTGCCCGGCATGCCACCTGATCGCAGCGTGGAGTTTGTGATTGAGTTGGTTCCGGGAACCGCCCTAATTTCCAAGAGGCCCTACCGTATGCCAACGGAAGAGCTAACTGAATTAAAGAAGCAACTTGATGAGATGCTAGAAAAGGAATTCATCCAGCCGAGTAGCTCACCTTGGGGCTGCCCGGTCATCTTTGTCAAGAAGAGGGATACAAATGTTCCTCGTCTGGTTGTTGATTACCGGCCCTTGAATGCGGTGACCATCAAGAACAAGTACCCTATTCCCCGAATGATTGACCTGTTCGATCAACTCACTGGTGCAACAATATTCTCCAAGATGGATCTGAGGTCAGGATACCACCAGATAAAGATCCGAAAGGAGGATATCACGAAGACGGCTTTCACTACCCGCTATGGATTATATGAGTACACCGTCATGTCCTTCGTCCTCACAAATGCTCCGGCTACATTCATGAGGCTGATGAACTCCATCTTCCACGAGTACCTCGATAAGTTTGTCATCATTTACATTGATGACATCCTTGTCTACTCCAAAACCGAAGACGAACATGCTGAGCATCTTCGACTAGTCTTGACCAAGCTTCGAGATCACCGCCTCTATGCCAAGTTCTCCAAGTGTGAGTTTTGGCTAAAGGAGCTCATTTTCCTCGGTCATGTGGTGTCAGCTGCCGGAGTAGCGGTGATTCTAGACAAGATTCAGGCTATCCTGGATTGGCCAACTCCCAAGTCCGCCAAAGATATTCGAAGCTTCCTTGGATTGGCCGGTTATTACCGTCGATTCATCGAGGGCTTTTCCAAAATCGCCAAAGCATTGACTGACCTCCTCAAGAAGAACACGCAGTTCGTGTGGTCAGACAAGGCCGAAGAAAGTTTCCAAACCCTCAAGGTCAAGCTCACCACCACTCCGGTGCTTGTCCTTCCCAACATAGACAAGGACTTTGTAGTCTATTGTGATGCATCACTCCAAGGCTTGGGCTGTGTCTTGATGCAAGAGGGCCATGTTGTCGCCTATGCCTCCCGTCAACTCAAACCGCATGAGCAGAATTACCCAACTCATGATTTGGAGCTGGCCGCCGTGGTACATGCTCTGAAGCAATGGAGGCCCTACCTATTGGGCAACCGTTGTGAGATCTATTCCGACCATCAAAGTCTAAAATATCTCTTCACCCAGCCGGATCTGAACTTGAGGCAGAGAAGATGGTTGGAATTAATAAAAGACTATGATGTGACTCTCAACTACCAACCCGGCAAGGCAAATGTCGTGGCCGATGCTTTGAGCCGCAAGGCCTATTGCAACACCATGATGGTTGAAAAGGCCCAACCTTCTCTTCATGAGGAGTTTGCTAGGTTGAACCTGGAAATTGTCCCTTCCGGTTTCCTAGCTAACCTCGAGATCAAGCCTACTCTTGAGGATGAAATCAAGGCCGCCCTGCAAAATGATGCTGAAATCCTCGAGATCAAAGAGAAGATAGCAAATGGGAAGGCAAATTGTTTCTCAGTTGATGACAATGGCGTTGTCTATTTCGGTGACCGTCTGGTGGTGCCCAAGAGTGGGAACATAAGGGAGTTGATCCTTTCAGAAGCTCATGAGTCACCTATCTCTATCCACCCGGGTAGCACAAAAATGTACCAAGATCTTCGTCCTTAATTCTGGTGGTCTTGCATGAAGCGCGAGATCACCGAGTATGTTGCTGAATGCGACGTCTGTTGCCGAGTGAAGGCTGAACATCAAAGGCTAGCTGGTACCCTTCGCCCCATAGCCATTCCCGAGTAGAAATGGGATGAAGTTGGTATGGATTTCATCACCGGCTTTCCAAAGTCACAAAAGGGCAACAATGCTATTTGGGTCATCATTGACCGTCTATCCAAAGTTGCCCACTTCCGTCCGGTCCGTGATGATATTCGAGCAAGCCAACTTGCCGACTTGTACATGGCCTAGATTGTTCCGTTGCACGGGGTTCCCTTGCGGATCGTATCCGACCGTGGAAGCTTATTTGTGTCCAAGTTTTGGCAAAGTTTCCAAACGGCTCTTGGAACCCGTCTCAACTTCAGCACCTCCTATCATCCTCAAACTGACGGTCAAACTGAAAGAGTGAACCAAGTTCTTGAGGATATGCTTCGGGCTTGTGTAATCTACTTTGGCAAGGGGTTGGGAAAAGTACCTCCCTCTCGCCGAGTTCTCCTACAACAATAGCTATCAAGCCAGTTTGCAAATGGCTCCCTTTGAGGTCCTATATGGGAGAAAATGCCGGACTCCTCTCAATTGGTCTGAAACCGGAGAGAGGTCACTTTTCGGTCCTGATGTGATCAATGAAGCCGAAGAGAAAGTCCGTGTCATTCGGGAAAATCTCAAGGCTGCTCAATCCCGGCAGAAAAGCTATTATGACAAGCACCATCAAGAGGTTCACTATGAAATTGGTGATAAAGCCTATCTTCGAGTTTCTCCTCTCCGAGGCGTTCGTCGCTTCGGAATCAAGGGCAAATTGGCACCTCGCTATGTTGGTCCTTTCACCGTTCTAGCCAAGCGAGGAGATCTCTCCTATCAACTTGAGTTGTCCTCCAACTTCCCAGATGTGCATGATGTGTTCCGAGTCTCCCAACTCCGTCGTTGCTTCAAGGATCCAATCCGTGGGGTTGATCATGAGGCGCTGGACATTCAGGAGGATTTGACCTATCGCGAGCATCCTATCCACATCTTGGATGAAGCGGAGAGGAAAACCCGCAACAATACCATCAAGTTCCTGAAAGTTCAATGGTCCAACCATTCCGAGGAGGAAGCCACATGGGAGCGTGAAACTAGCCTTCGTCAGGAATACCCCGCCTTCTTCACTCAAGCCTAGAATCTCGGGACGAGATTCCTGTAAGGGGGGTAGAATTGTAACAGCCCCAGTTGGTAATGAAAAATACGAATAATTTTTCCACTTTTTACTTATCATTGTGTGCATCATGGCATATATTAAATCGTTAATTGACAACCAACCACTTGGGAACACCTTTAAAAAGGGAAGCCAAACCTTCCCCCAACTTTTAAACCATGAAATACACCAAATGGTACAACCCTTAACATGACAGGTGACTATATGGTCCAACAAGTACCTAAGTTCACTTTTGCCTAAGAACCAAATGGTTGGGCCTCCCATGTGTTTCAAACTTTCAAAACTTCACCTATGGCTCAAGACTTGTCCTATTTTTGAACCCATTTTTAAGTTGCCCTAAAATCAAAAGGAAAGCATGAGGAGCTTCCTATTATTGTTGGGAGCATCCCTAAAACTTTCGGTAAATTTTGGGTTAGTTGAAATGCTCAAATAAAATCTGGCCATTTCTGCCAAAAACTGGCATTCGGAATGACCCGAATTTTTCCGGATCCATTCCGGGTCGACCGGAATTTTCCGGACCTTTCTGGAAAATTCCGAATGGTGCACAGTGGCGACCAGGCGCACTGGCGCCATGCCGCCACCTCCTCCGCGCCCATGCCGCCGCCCCCTCTCTCGTGGCAGTGCCTCCCGGTGGACAAGAGCACGAGGACCCCCCACCTGCTCCTCACCCCGTTCCCCACCCTCCTGCTCCCTAGCCTCGCTCTCTCTCCCCTCCGAGTTCCCGCCGTCGCCGCCGTGCTTGACGAGCTCGCCGCCGATGATTGGGGCCGCCCCGTGTGGATTGACGCGGGCGAAAAACCTCTGTCGGATCCTCCTCTTCCTCTGAAAGAACAAACGATGCCCGAGATGTCGCCTAGAGGGGGGGGTGAATAGGCGATTAACACTTTTTCTAATTAGGGGCTTGATAATTGCGGAATAAAACTATGTGTTTAAATTACCAAGCCAACAACCTAATATGCTAGGGTTACCTATGTGCACCAACAACTTATGCTAAGCAATTAAAGCAACAAGGTGATAGCAAGATATGAACTTCAAGCACGAAGGCTATCACAATGTAAATTGCATAAGTAAAGCTCGGGTATAGAAATAACCGAGGCACGCGGAGACGAGGATGTATTCCCGAGTTCCTCCTTGTTAAGGGAGTACGTCTCGTTGGAGGGGTGTGAGCTCGCCACAAGAGGCCTACTCAAGATGCCACAAAGGCCTCACCCTATTCTCCGATGAACCTCACCCAAGGGATTGGTTCACCTTCCACTATCGGAATCCTTCGGGGCGGATTCCGGAGCCCTTTACAACTTCTTCTTGGGGCACACACCCACAACTCAATTGGGGGCTCCCAAACTCGTGCCGAAGCTCCACAAGCGAAGACTTCGCGGCACCTCCAAACCGTCTAGGGTACACAATGCACCCAAGAGGCAATAAGCTCTTGGGAACACAATGCACCCAAGAGTAACAAGCTCTCGAACCTTCAATCCCACGTATCACCGAGGGGAACTCAAACCTATGCACCAAATGCAAAAGGCAAGAGCACAAGTGCTCAAATTCTTCACTCTCAAATTCCAACTAAGCAACGAATGCTTTGGGGGAATGAGAGAGGAAGAACAAAGAGGAGAACCACAAAAGAACTCCAAGAACTAGATCCACTAGGTTCCCCTCACTTAGAGGAGAGATTGATTGGTGGAAATGTAGATCTAGATCTCCTCTCACTTTCCCTCAAAAATATGCAAGATTCATTGGAGGGATTGAGAGGGGGGCAAGCTTTTCAAGGTCAACAATGGTGGGAGAGAGAGAGGAAAACGTGCTGCCTTGGATGGGGAACCATTGGGGAAGAAGGCCCCTTAAATAGGTCCCCCGAAAACTTACCGTTATGGTCAAAATCGCGCCCAGGAGCGGTACTACCGCTGGGCCAGCGGTACTACCGCCCCGGGTGATTTCGGGCGCTCAAACGCGCGCGGTACTGGACTCCCGGCGGTACCCGGGCGGTACCGGTACGGTACTACCGCTGGGCAAAAAACTGCAGGACACCCGGTACGAGAAAAATCATAACTTAATCATCCGGACTCCGTTTTCGATGATCTTGGGCTCGTTGGAATCGCAACGAAAAGTTCTACAAGATCATGCAGAGAAACATCATAGTCCATCAATGGAGGATAAAACCAAAAGGAGAAAGGTAAAACCTCTCTATTTCGCAAACCGGAAAAGCCGTATCTTTTGCAATTGAAGTCCGAAAGAGGTAAACCAATTTTGTTGGAAAGAGGACAACAAAAGCAACCTTTGAAAAAGGCAAACAAGCAATGGAGATTTTGCAACGAGATGGAAGATATAAATCTTCCGCACGAATGAACCGGCAAAATCTCCACTACCGAAAACACAAGAGCAGACGCAAATGCAAACCGTTTTCGGTGACCTTGGCTTTGTCATGACAAGCATGACAAGCACCAAGACCGCACCACGATAAGATCCAAATAAGAACCAATAAAGATGATTGCATGGATGCAAAGGTTTGAGCTCTCCACGAACGATACGATCACGATACTCGGTCGAGAGCCCCTCTTGATAGTACGGCTATCTATCCTATAACCCGGTCTCTCACTAAACAACATGAGACCGGTAAAATAGAAACCCTATCAAGATCATACCTTTGCCTTGCGCATAAATCCACTTGAGGTTGATGAAGACGATCTTCATCTCCTCAAGACGCACCACCTTCCTCGATTGCGCTTCGGTGAAGATTCACTTGATGCTCCCCCATACACCAAGATGAGAGACGCTCTCTTCGGCATATCTTCACTTGGCCTTTATCTTCAAATGGTTGGCAAGATCCAAGCATATGACATCTTTTTGTTGATCATCTTGAACTTGAGCCACACCATTTGACACCGTCCTTCATGAGCTACACGAGATCTTCCTTTTGATGCAAGCTCATGACAAGACACCTAACCCAACATAGATATACCAAGCACATAGATCATGGGTTAGTTCACAAGGCTATATTGACGAGTGCTTACCATACCATGAGATCACATGATCCCTCATGGTACATTACTAGCCTTGTGTGTTGATCAACTTGCACATAGCCTTGATCAACATATAATCTTCACCTTTCCTTAGCCTTGATTCCAACATATGGAGATCAAGCAAAGCATATGGACACACCTAAAAATATAGCTTGATACAAAACATTAGTCCATAGAGATTGTCATTAATTACCAAAACCATGCATGGGATCAACCATGCACTTTCATCCTCCACGACGAAGCAATCGAGCCGGGGAGCCCGGAATCGACGCAATCGTCCTCGCCATCCTCCCCGCGGCCGCCACATGCCGGAATCCTTTTCACGACGACTCCGTCCACCTCCACCGCCATCGAGCACCCACACGTAACCAGGGTGAGCTCCGCGTCCTTTTGGGCCTTTTTCCGCACCCCCCTTCTTCCTCTTTGGTGCTCGCACCGAGCGAATTTCCGCCGCCGCCGTCGCAGTTTTCCCAGAATCGAGTCGTCCGGAATCACCCGGATTATTCCGGGTCGACCGGAATTTTACGGACGTTTCCGGGCAAATTCCGAAACCCTAACAGAAAGTTTTTGAGGTCACCTCGGATTTGGCTCGGAATGAGCCCGGATTATTCCGGACCACCCGGAATATTCCGGACCAATCCGGATATATTCCGAACCAACTTAGAACTTGTGAGAACCATAACTTAACCTCTTTTAATCCAAATCTTGCAAACGATATACCAATTTGATCAGTATTTCAAATGCTATCTAAACATGCTAGTATCACCTCATGACAACAACTTGCACTTTGATATTAATCTTTACTTGGTTAAAGGATATAAATCCAAATAATCATTTAAATTACTATCTATTCATCGGTGCTCCGAAAATTACAAATGAGGTACCAAAATGATTGGAAGAACAAACCCTATCCATTCATGTCATGTTCATGCATATTGATCCACTTATCTAATGATGTGATAATTTATAAGTAATGTGGTCACTAAGATAAATATGGAGTTGCGTCCAAATAATTGCACTAATTATTTGGAACTCCATTTAATTTGTTAGATAAATTAAATGATGTTATCTTTGCATCAACTTGACATGTCATCATGTGTTTGAGCATTGCACTTGTCCTCGTGTGATTTAATTATTCTTTGTGTTATTTTTGGGTATCGATAGATTCCGGAGTCGAGGGTTTCTCTACCTACCCCGACGAGCCGTACTACACGCCCCGGCAGCAAGGCAAGAGATAACCCAATCTTCTTGGCATCCTAGCATCCTAATGTTTTATAAACTTATTTTATCCACCATAATATTGCATGCGATTCAAATGACTTTTTGTTCAAGACATAGAGTATCCTATGAATGCATGTTTTTCCCCGAGCCAATCACATGTATCCCTACCTATGAACCTTAGTGTTTATGTGTTGGCCGGATACAAGGATATAATTGTTGTAGTTATATGTTTAGTTATGCTTAGCCATGCTTAGTCAAATGCTAATGATGTTCGTTGTTAAATTCCATAATTGTTGATGTTGATGGAATGGTTCGGACATGGTGGATTTGTGGGTGCTTAATTAAAATGCTAAGACGGCTGGGGTGGGTTGCCATCGGGGATGGTGTTTTGCCTCACTCTTGCCCCTAGGTGCGAGTTCTTTACCTCTTGAACCAAGACTAGCGTGCTTCCATTGGTGGGGGCCGGGTATGGGCTCCTTACTAACTGAATAACTTGTGCGGGCGTATCCAAGGGTCCTCTAGTTCAGTTTTCCATTTGCGTGTGAGTGGATGATGATGTTGTTGAGGATTTGTGTTTAGGACGTGGCGATGGGGCAGGGGCTGAGATAGGTTGGGGAAACTTGCCCTGTGGCCACAGATGACTCTTGGATAGTCTCACGCGAGGTAAAGGTTTAACCGCGCCCGCTCGCCGGCCTTCCCCGGAAGAGGGCCAAGTAGGTGAGCCGGACGGTACCAATGGGTAAATTAGTACAACCCTGCAGGGTTAAATCTTTTCGAAAAGCCGTGTCCGCGGTTATGGAGAACTTGGGAATAGACGATAAGACCACAGAGAATCTTAACCTAATTGATATGGCAGCTAAAGGTTGCATATTCAACGTGTGACAAAGGTTCATTTCCTCAAGGGTGATTCGAGGGAGTGCGCCTTGGGTGGAGATGAGTGGTTTGGCTACAAGTAGGTTCGCCGAGAACCGAAGATGAAATGTTACCCTCTTACCCCTGTTATAAAAACTATTCTAGTAGACGAATGCCATGGGTCAACTATGTTCGGTTTATGAAAATTAGCTTTATGCAAAAGAAATACATTTACAGCTTTAGAGCCTCCGTCAGTCATTGGGCCTATATCGCCTTACTAAACTTGCGAGTACATCGTACTCAGTCTCTCCTGTTGCCTTTATGTTTGTATTTCAGAGGAGGACGACACCGAGCAGCTAGGTGGGTTCTATGTGGACATCAACTAGTAGTCCGGGGTTCCTAGGTGGCAGCTTGGGACCGTGGAGCAAGCTGGCCGGGTTTATTTATGTGTAGGCCTCTTAGGCCCTATATTTGGATTTTGTTGTGCTAGACAACACTACTTCGCTTCCGCTTGTTGAATTGATGGTCTGTGACCTTTTGATGTGTAATATTTGTATCTTTCTCATATATGAGTTGCTATATGAGTTTTGTGTCGTAGAGTCTGTGATGTGCCAGTTTGTTCCACAAGTCTCGGTCTCTTTACTATACATGGAAGCGATGTCTGAGCTTATGGCATGATCGAGGTGTTGTGTGCCGATGATGTATTCCGAGCACGCCTGCTGTCGTGGGGTTGTCACGGCAAGTCCTTCCTCTGGGAAGATGAGTTCTGGGGCCATCGATGCACGAAGTACGTAGGAGAGGTTAATCTCGCCGAAGGACACCGATTTACCCAGGTTCGGCCCCTCTTGATTAGAGGTAAAGACCTACTTCCTGCTTCTCTTTATTGCTCTAGATCTGATATCGATTACAGGGTTCCGGCTCCTCTCTGGGGAGTCGGCGACTAGGTATCTCTCTCTCTGGGCTTGCTTGGAGCTTGATGGCTTAAGACTTGATGATCTAAGGTCCAGGACCCCGCTTATAAAGGTGGTCGGGTCCCTGGACTTACAACCTACACTGAGTCATGCTAGAGCACGGAGTCCTACTCTACATCTTAGCCTTCCAAGCTTAGGCTCCGGGTTGTACTTGGACTCCTTTATGACGAGCCCCTTTTCCATCATGGGCCTTGGTCGGCTTGTCTCCAGCCCAGCCCATGCGACTTGATGCTTGACTCGGCTCTGGACTTCTTGGTCTTGGCGGGTCTACTTTCCGGGTCCATGGGCCTACCTATAAAGTATCCCCCCATCAGTAGACCCCGAATTTATCTTGGGCGCAGCTTTGCGGCCTCCTCTGACTCCTTAGGTCGACTCCCTGGCTCAACTTCTTCAATCTGAGTCACCAATTCAGGAGTCGCCTGCTGTTAGCTCCAAGATGAATTCCTGCATAAAAACATAACACACATATAAATGAGTCCATCCCCATTCCTTGTTCAAGCCACCACTCTTGCCTTTGCATCAGCTGGCCGAGTTTGTTATGACTCTTGCGAACAAGGACTGAATAGCTTGACTCTCACTGTTACAGGACTCGCCATTCTGGGACAAGCCGGCTCCTTCCACTTCTGTGACTTTAGTTTTTCTCTATTTACAATTTCCTGTCCGACCTTTAGCTGCTGAATCGTTATCCACAGTTTACTGTGGACCACCTCTGTAACTCTCTAGGGTTTTTACCCCTTTATAAATTGCGAAGGGTTAGGTCTCAAAAACCCTCACTTGCCCCTTCATCTCAAATCTCCCCTTTCTCCTTGCCAAAGGACTAATCCAATGAGCTTTGGCCTGGGATTGGTAAACCCAGTAACCCTCGGTTGTGTAGCATGACCGGTTACACAACGTTCCACTTTATAGTTCTTGGGTCGGGGCGCTACATTTAGTTAGTTAGTTTTAGTTTTAGTTAGTTAATTTTAGGCTTCATATTTATTTATGATTTTAGGCTTCATATTTGTATAAATAAATATTTATCCAAAATCCAATAATTTTAGGCTTCATATTTATTTGTATGATAGAATTGGATTTGATACAGTTATTTATTTACGATATAAGTGGATTTGATACAGTTTTGTATGAATTGATGGAATTGATAGAATTGTATACTCTGATGTTTTTAATCGGCGCACCGTGTAATTGGAGCTGTGTATAATTTTGCTCAAGTGATGTTCATGTGAAGTACAATGATATCGAAATGTGTAGTTAGTTAATGATTCCTATTTCGTAGGTGTCATATTATTATTACAATTCAATTTTGTTCCGTTTCAGACAAGATGAAATGTTGAATTATTTGTCATATATATCACCATGACGACGCTTAGAAACAACGGGCGCAGCAACGCGCGCCTTTCCTTCTAGTACCATTCTATCCCTACAAGTTTTCTGAACGACACGGCAGAGACGGCTCCGAAAATAACTTTCGTATTTTGCAGAAACTATGGAACCACACGGCAGAGACGAAAATGACGAAAATATCCTCGAGGATATGATCCGCGGCGAGGATGACGCAAGTTACTTTCTGAACGACTCCGGTGAGGGGGATGAGTCTCTCAACCGAGGAGACGGCGTCTCCAACGTCTGGGAAGAGGCCGACCTCGGCGTCTCCGATGAGGGAGAAGCCGACAAGGCAGAAGCCGGCGGCTCCGGTGCAACATTGATTATTACAAACTCTGACGAGGTGCATATATATTTATATTAATTAATTTAGCCTCTGTTGTCTATATACACATACTAGCGGTCTTTCTTCTTTTATCCATCCGGATCGAGCAAATCCTCTGTGAGGACGAAACGAGGCCCAACCAAAAAGTTGGAGGACCATCTCCGGTACAGGATCCAAGAAGTCGCTGCAGACGGCGAACCCATTGCTCCAATTGATGTTAGAAAAAAATTTGTGAACAATGCGGTGTTGTTGTTAGGGACTACGTCCTGATCACCATCTGAGAATGGAATAAGCCAAGGGATCCTGAAGTTAGCTGGCTCGGCCCCGAAGGAAAAAAACGCCTTTTGGAAAAGGTCATGGTTAATTTCACCTTGCTGTTGCCAGAGGTGGATCCAGAGGAGGGGGAGCCAGATGAGGAGGAGATGGATGCCCAAAAAAAAGATCTAGTAGATAAAGTCAAGGCGTGGGCACTTAAGAAGATGGCCGAGCTATTGAACAAATTTAAGAAAAGATTGTACACCGACTTTATCTTGAAAGATAAAACTCCGGATTTTGATCACGGGTATGAGAAGATAAGAGACTACTGGGAATATTTTGTGGCGTACAAGAAATCGGAGGAAGCTCAGTTAAAGTCTGCAATAAATAAGGCAAATGCTGCTAAAAAGAAGTACCACCATACTATGGGGCCTGGTGGCTACGCCTTTTCCATGCCTAAGTGGGAAAAACTTGAGGCCGACCTGCTGGCTAAAGGGATCGTTCCAGAGCCTATAAAAGAAGGATGGATCGAACGGTCAAGAAATTGGTTTTACGGGCATGGGGGCACATTGGACGCAGAAGTAAAGTGCATATATAACAGAAGACACAAGGATAATCCCCTACTACCCATCGAAGAAATTAGGAAAGTAGTAAAGGATGTTGAAGAGGGACGGTTCCGTCCCGATAGAGAGAATGACGAGCTTGCACGCGCCCTTGGGAATCCCGAACACAAGGATGAACACGAGGCACCTCAGGCTCCAAGCCGTGGGCACATGGGATTCCCGCGGAAAGGAAAATATTTCCCGATAGAAGTCATCTGAGGAGAAACGAAAGGGAGGCAAGGGAAGCAAGCACTGCTGCAGACCGGCTGCGTCATATAGAAGAAACAATGAAGCGGCAGCAGAATCAAATTGACCGACTTAGCCAGCAAGGCACTGCCGGCCTATCTCAGCAGCACGTTGTAGAAGCTGCAGTCGATGCTACCGACCCATCATATCGGAAAAGCAGCGTGGCTTCGAGCATGGTCCCGGCTGGTGATGATGATGCACTGACGACGGATCCTGTTCATCGCTACCCAGTGGATGATATCACGGAGAGCACACCTTGTGAGCTACATGTGAAAGTGCTCAACTTAACCATGAAGGTGGCGGTCGGCTATGCCGTACCAATTGGGTCTACACCAACTTTCCATTGCTCCCCGGTTCCTTATGGCTTCGCTGTTGTCGGGGTGGATGAAGTTAGTAAAGGATTTGAAGAGCTGAAGCTGGAACACCCTGCAGGTGAAAATGTTGAGGTGGTTGAACTTGGAGAAGTCAGGAAAGGGACCATTCTATGGTCAAAGGAATTCATCGTGCTTCCAAACTGGCCGCCAAGGCAACAGTCTCCAACGCAACAGTCCTCTCCACCGCAGCCACCTCAGGCGCCGTCTCCGCCGCCTCACCACTCTCCAACGCAACAGTCCTCTTCGCCGCCATCGCCGCCTCAGGCGCCGTCTCTACCTTCTCACCAGTCTCCAGAGCAGCCGTCTCCGCCACCGCGTCAGTCGTCTCCGCCCACTCAGGCTCAGCGTACCACTGCTGGTACTACGAGGAGTGGTAACCGATCGGCCAAACGTACAAGGTCACCCCTCCCAAAAGTACCTCATAAGAATCTTCCCAAGAGACCTTACGACTGTACGGTGGAGGAAAATAAGGCGATCGCAAAAGCCCAAACGGAATAGTGGTTTGCTAACTTGAAGTTAAAGAAGCTGAAAGCGCCAGAGATCCCCGACACCCCAGAAGAAAAAGCCGCCATCTTAAAAATGTAGAAGACCCTTGAACAACCCCCGCCAAAGCTGACACCAGACTATGAGCGCTCTATTCTCAAGTCGGTTCAGGCAAATAAGCGGCGGTCGAAGAATGGTAGTGCAAGCCGGAAATCAGTTGCCCAGCTCGGAGAACAGCAAAAACAATCGTGCCCCCCGCTCAAAGTGTTTTCCGAGGTGGGGTCGAGCAAACGTGCGGTCGGCATCGATCCTGAGTTTGTTGCACTATACGGAGAAGCAGCCTCTGCTCAGGGCATGTCTATTCCTCAGTACTTAGACCAATTACAATTCCACGAAGAAATAGTTCCAAAATACAAATACCGGCACGGGCATCCTCTCGTCAAACCTGAGTTAGTCAAAGATCTACAAACAAAAATGCGAAGATTGCATAGATGGTACATGGCAGACTCAAAGAAAGGGGAAAATTGGATCTACGTGGGATATAAGAACGAGCATTACGGGCATGGAGCTGGCTTGGTAATGATTGAATTTTGTGAATTATTTCAGTTATACCAACAAGACGCCCTTGACAAAGCTATCATCAGTGCCTATTGTCTGTAAGTATTATTTCTGTAATTAAGTCTCTAGCTAACTCACCTCGTTCATTGCATTTATAATCTTACTCATCACTATATTAATTATGCAGAATGAAGATTCTCCAATGTAAAAGAAGACAAATCTATGACATTGGGTTTGTTGAACCAAATTTCGTTCATGAAGCAAGTCTCCATGATTTTTACAACGATACAGAGAATAACTTGGTAAATGCGTTATTGTTTAACGAAACCAAAAGAGAAATGCTATTTCCTTACAACTTCAAGTAAGTGTTACTGTCTTGTACACATTCTATTTCGCTTAATTTCTCAATGTTAAGTGTATAATTGATGACTTATGCGTGCGCAGATACCATTTTATTCTGCTAATCATTATGCCTGACAAAGGAGTAGTACTTGTCATGGACTTGTTACATAAACCCCTTAAGGATTGGGCGGACATGCAGGAATGCCTCCAGAGGTAATTTTAATCATATTATGACACTATATCGGCAACTTTCCGTTCATTTACTGATAGCAAGTAATTAATATATAACTCCTTTATTAATTTTCTTTGCCGGGCAGTGCTTGGAAACGATTCACCGCCAGGGCTAGGGGTGATTGGGCGAAGGAGCTTACATTTAAACCAATAAATGTAAGTATTACTACCTAGATCCGCGCATCTCTTTGATTCTAGTTCAATACCATTACCATTCTTGATTATTATTTTGATTGAACCCTGTTCCCGTAATGTGCTTGAGGCAGGAAAGTGGGAATCATTTATGTGGATACTACGTCTGCAAGTTCATTCGTCAGACGTGCTGTGAGAAGGGCAGAATCTTATAACAACTTGAAGTGCGTATGCAATATTCATAATTTTAGTTTATTGCCATTAATTGTGTTTACTTTCATTCATATATATTGACCCTTTTTTAATTAGATCGAACGGTTGCGGGAAGGTATTCTACCACAGGATCACGTACGAGCAATTCAAGAGGAAATTGCCAGATTCTTAGATGCAGAGGTCCTAGATCTGAAAGGAGAATACTACTGTAAGGTTGAAATTAAATAATGAGTGTAAAAAAGATGTATATATATAAGAATGAAACTCGTGTGTACTACATGTACCGTTTGTAATATGTTTCACCAAGCACGGCGAATAAGATGTGTGTAATATATTCGTGACGATGATGTGTAATAGTGGTTCACCATATTTCACTAGTAGTGGTATTTTTGTAGTTCTAAAAAATATTTAATTTAAGTTTTTTAAACATGCATGCATTTGACATAATCAAATAGGTCTTATTTTTCTAAACATTTTGCTATTTTATTCATATTTTTATGAATTACAGAATAAGCATTATTGATTTTACAAATTTAAACAATTTTCTGAAATTTCTGAAAAAAGTGAAAATCTGACGGGACTAAAGCCCCTCCGCCCCTGCTGCCTCCGGCCGGGCCACGTACTGCCCCATTAGTCCCGGTTCATGTCCCAACCGGGACTAGCATTAGTCCCAATTTGCTAGTCCCGAATGGGGAACCGGGACTAATGGCCCAAACCAACCGGGACTATAGGAGGGTTTTCCACTAGTGTAATAAGATTTTTCTGCTATTGTAACAAATCAAATTTTCTCTTGCGCAAATGCTTCAATGAAGCAAACATATTTTTTCCCGGAGTGAAACAGACCGTTGGTAGCAAGTTGGTAGCAAAACCGATCCCGTGACGAAGACATGGCCGGAGACCTCGTAGCAAAAACTTAATATTATTGTAGCAAAACCAGAAAACGATTGTTGCAAAAAAATTATGACATTGTAGCCTCAACTGAAGCATTTTCCGGTGGGTTAGAAAACATACAAAAAAAAATGTAGCAGTTCAAGATCATCAAAGTAGCAAAATAAAAATATGTATGTAGCAAGAAAAAAATACGAACGTAGCAACCGTCGTCGCCCGTCATAGCAACCACCATTGCCCGTGGTAGCAACCGCCGTCACCCGTCGTAGCAACCCGTCTTCACTGTTCGAGCAACCACTGTAGCCATTTGTAGCATCGGAGACAAGGTAGCACGACAGAGATGGAGGCCGGCCGTTGCCGTCTTCGAAGACGGAGATGCAAGCAGCCCTCGCGGTCATCGTCGTCGGAGGCGAAGATGGAGGTCGGCTATCGCCGTCGACCGTCGCGGTCGTCACCACCACCCCGCCGGTGGCGCGGGGAGCCGGAGGAGCGCGGCCTCGCGTCGGCGACACGGGGAGCCAGAGGAGCGGTCGTGGTTTCCCGCGGCGGTGCGGTGCGGTGGTCCCGTCCTCATGCCGGTGGAGCGGGAAGCAGGAGACTCGTAAGGTCCCGCCGACGCCTAGGAGGAGGGTCGCGGCATGGCGAGCTTGGTCGGTCGCCGAGGTGCGTGCAAATAGGAGAGCGGCGGCGGTGCGCAGGGGCGCACAGGAGAGCGGCGGCGGCGGCGCGCAGGGACGCACAGGGGAGCGCGTGTAGGGGAGCCGTCCCGCGGCGGCGGAGGCGTGCAGTGAGATAGGTGGAGCCGCCCGATGTCGTTTTGCAGCAGCGACACGCTGAATATCATAGCAGAAGGCAACGGCAGCAGTGAGAGAGGTGGTGCTGGCCACCATTAATGGGGTGGAGGCAAGCTCCAGTCATGGGGATTGGGGGTTGCGGACGGAGACAGTGCGCTGCGCGTGGAGAAAAGGAGAAGAAGAAAGCGGAAGAAAAAAACGAGTGGAGGAGAATAGCGATAAGGTTAGGGTGGTGGGCTCCATACATGTGCGTGTCTCCCGCCACGTACTAGACACGTGTTGCTTGCAGGACCAGGACCGGTGGGACGCGCGCGAGCCCCTGGCTGATAACCAGAGTTTCCCATTTCCTGTAGTTTTTCTGCTCTTCGGAAATAGTTTTTCTGCTCTTCGGAAATAACTGAACACGGAGCGTGAGTGTGGTCACTACGGAACGTGAGAGTGAGCTAAGAAAGAGGTGCGACATATGTACTACGGAATAGGTACAACCTGATTAGCCCGCCTAGCAAATTTATTATTATGTTGGCGTTAATTTCTCATCCATGTTTAACTCTTAGTTTCATCTTTCGAACTGAACAAGAACTAGATATAAAATAAAAAATAAAAAAGTATTTTGACATAATAGTACCGCTGCTTTAAAGTTCCCCTTCTCCACTTCATATGGTTTAACTGCACATATATGGTTTGTAGCCACAATCCTTTACGACATGGTTGGTCCCAAGCCCTCCAAGCATACTTGGGATGTAAAAATGATCCGTTTACTTGTATGACCCGCTACTTGTTTTCGGCCCACACGATACTTAAAGAAGTGCCGGCCCATGCAGTGTGTTTGTTATGCAGCGTGAGAGTGAGCTAAGAGGTACGTCATATTGATACCTGTCCCACATATGTATCTATAATTACTGAATATTTCATGCTGGTTTTATATCATTATTATATATTTTTTTATCGGCATTTTATTAAACTAACCTATTAACTAGATACCCAGTGTCAGTTCCTATTTTTTGTTGTTACTGTGTTAGATCGATGATCTTGGTTATATTAGTCATGTGTTGTTGTTTGATGCATGGTAGTGTGTTGAGGTACAGATGCCTCCGTGTACATGACAACATGCAGTGAAGATGCCTGCTTTGCACTGGTCTGGTTCTTTGTTTTATCCCCTCATGAGTCATGATGCATGTTTACAATACAATGGTAACTGTGTAGGACACGCCTAACTACCTAGATCTTTAGGCTCCCTCAGAGTTACCTCCTAAGAAGGCTCTTCAATATATACCGGTGCATGATAAATACCTCGCAAGGCACCTGGCCAGAGCTAAAGATAGATCAATGCAATAGTCACCTACTGGTCCGGCCGGCTATCGCGGCCACCCATCTCCTAGAAGGTAGGGAGTGGATTGTTTTGTTGCTTTTGCCCTTTGCGAGGGCTAGTGGGTGCCCGGCCTGTTCCAATACAAAATTCTTTGATGTGTGATATGGATGTACAACCAACGTTCATGTTGAAACTCAACTCACACTACGGGAAACGCACATGACGCCGACGGCCGGGTGATACGCCGACGGCCAAATGTCGGGGCCGTCGGCGTACAACCCGAGCTAGGGCAGCCGTGATCCAGGCCGTCGGCGTACGAATACCCGTCGGCGTAGATATTCATACGCCGACGGCAGCCGTCGGCGTACAAACGCCCGCCGTGACGGAGCGGGGACGGCCGTCTCGCTACGTTGATACGCCGACGGCCTTGCCGTCGGCGTATGTTTGAATTTAGACGCCGACGGTGGCCGTCGGCGTCTACTTTTATACGCCGACGGCGGCCGTCGGCGTCTACTTTTTCTATTTTCCATTTAATAAGAAATAATTCATATTTTTAAATCCGTAAATCAAAATTTAACAAATTAAATGTCTAAATCGATTAGAAAAATGAGAGGAATCCAAATATGACATCCATAAAATCTTTTTCACCATGCACATGACATTTTGAAACATATGTTTGGTACTTGCTTAATTAAAAAGTCATTTTTGACACTTAAAAAATGGAAAATGATATTTACGAAAATATTTTGGAAATTGTTTTTTGCAACAATGTTTTCCATACCAAGACACCCCTATGTGTCAAGTATGGATACATTATCACAAACTATGGCATGGAGATGGCCATAACTTGGTCATTTGACGCGAAAGTTATACATGTCTATAGATGATAAACCTTTTTGTGAAACATTTTTTTGAAATATTTGTCAAAACTCAAGTTTATAATTTTTTCCAGGTGGTAGTTCATATAAAAGGATGCCATGTGAAGGTTTTCTATTTTATTTTTATTTTTTTTGAATTAGTTATGTCTAACCCTAGCCCGAAACCGAGACCGTAAACCCTAACGATAAACCTAAATCTAACCGTAACTACAATCCAACAAAAACCGCCAAAGATCTCTAAAGAAAGTATACATTTTGGATCTAAAAGTGATTTTTGCAAAAAATCATGACTAAACTATGCGGCACTCGTAGTTCAAATTAGACCCACTTCGAGCGAAATCGGCAGGAACTTAATCTGAAATATTTGAAATACCCAAGTATGTTTTTATATCCAAACCCAAGGTTAAATGCACTTATAAGATGGTATACTATTTTCTATCTATTTGGATGTTCCTCTTTCGGTGAGCCGTTTTGGTAGCTGCTTCACAAAAAAAGCCTGTTTTGATACTAAAAAAAATGAAAAATGGGTTTTTTATTTAACGAAAACCCTAAACCCCTTAGTCAATACTATTCTACAACCAAGATACACCAGTGTGTCAAATATTGACTCATTCCGACATTTTTTGCTATGTTAAATGTTATACCCTAACTCATTTCAGTCGAAAACCATACATCTTTGTATCTCGTAGCTCATTTCTACCTTCATAACTCATGTTTATAATTTTTTCCAGGTGGTAGGTCACATAAAAGGATGCCATGTGAAGGTTTTCCATTTTTTTTTATTTTTTTTGAATTAGTTATGTCTAACCCTAGCCCGAAACCGAGACTGTAAACCCTAACGATAAACCTAAACCTAACCGTAACTTCGATCCAACAAAAACATCAAAGACCTCTAAAGAAAGTATACATTTTGGATCTAAAAGTGATTTTTTCAAAAAATCATGACCAAACTATGCGGCACTCGTAGTTCAAATCAGACTCACTTCCAACGAAGTCGGCAGGAACTTATCTGAAAAGTTTGAAATACCCAAGTATGTTTTTATATCCAAACCCAAGGTTAATTGCACTTATAATATGGTCTACTATTTTCTATCTATTTGGATGTTACTCTTTCGGTGAGCCGTTTTGGTAGCTGCTTCACAAAAAAGCCTGTTTTGACACAAAAAAAATGAAAAATGGGTTTTTTATTCAACGAAAACCCTAAACCCCTTAGTCAATACTATTCTACAACCAAGATACACCAGTGTGTCAAATATTGCCTCATTCTGACATTTTTTGCTATGTTAAATGTTATACCCTAGCTCATTTCAGTCGAAAACCATACATCTTTTTACCTCATAGCTCATTTCTGTGAAGGTTTTTTTATAAAAACCTTCATAACTCATGTTTATAATTTTTTCCAGGTGGTAGGTCACATAAAAGGATGCCATGTGAAGGTTTTCCTTTTTTTGATTTTTTTGAATTAGTTATGTCTAACCCTAGCCCGAAACCGAGACCATAAACCCTAACGATAAACCTAAACCTAACCGTAACTTCGATCCAACAAAAACCGTCAAAGATCTCTAAAGAAAGTATACATTTTGGATCTAAAATTGATTTTTTCAAAACATCATGACCAAACTATGCGGCACTCGTAGTTCAAATCAGTCCCACTTCCAACGAAATCGGCTGAAACTTATCTGAAATATTTGAAATACCCAAGTATGTTTTTATATCCAAACCTAAGGTTAAATGCACTTATAAGATGGTATACTATTTTCAATCTATTTGGATGTTCCTTTTTCGGTGAGCCGTTTTGGTAGCTGCTTCACAAAAAAAGCCTGTTTTGACACTAAAAAAAATGAAAAATGGGTTTTTTATTCAACGAAAACCCTAAACCCCTTAGTCAATACTATTCTACAACCAAGATACACCAGTGTGTCAAATATTACCTCATTCCGACATTTTTTGCTATGTTAAATGTTATACCCTAGCTCATTTCAGTCGAAAACCATACATCTTTGTATCTCGTACCTCATTTCTGTGAAGGTTTTTTTATAAAAACCTCCACAACTCATGTTTATAATTTTTTCCAGGTAGTAGGTCACATAAAAGGATGCCATGTGAAGGTTTTCCTTTTTTTTTGATTTTTTTCGAATTAGTTATGTCTAACCCTAGCCCAAAACCGAGACCGTAAACCCTAACGATAAACCTAAAACTAACCGTAACTTCGATCCAACAAAAACCGTTAAAGATCTCTAAAGAAAGTACACATTTTGGATCTAAAGTGATTTTTTCAAAAAATCATGACCAAACTATGCGGCAGTCGTAGTTCAAATCAGACCCACTTCCAGCGAAATCGGCAGGAACTTATCTGAAATGTTTGAAATACCCAAGTATGTTTTTATATCCAAACCCAGGGTTAAATGAACTTATAAGGTGGTCTACTATTTTCTACCTATTTGGATGTTTCTCTTTCGGTGAGCCGTTTTGATAGCTGCTTCACATAAATGCCTGTTTTGACACTACAAAATTAAAAATGGATTTCATTTTTTGAGTATTTTCCCAATTTCCTATAACTATCAAGGTTTTTGTGATGCAAAAGATGATATGGATGAAATATTTGAATTCCTCTCAGTTTTCTAATCGATTTAGGTATTTAATTTGTCAAATTTTGATTTACGGATTTAAAGATATGAATCATTCCATATTAAATGTAAAAAGGAAAATAATAAAGTAAAATTAATTTTATTGTTATTTATTAGAAATATACTATTATATAATCATTGTTACTTTACTCAAACAAATTTTTAAAATTTAAAAAACGAAAAGTGTAACATCATAACCGAGGGGTTAATATGATTGATAGGGTACTAATATGAATAAGTTCTAATTTCTCATTTGGAATCTAGTTTGGAAGGAACTCAAAAGTTAAGCGTGCTCGAGCTGGAGGATGGGTGACCGAAAGGGAAGTTTGACCAGGGTAAGTACTTTGAACTATAATTAAGTGTGCAATTAAAGATTAAGTACGTGACTAAGTTGAAAATTTCGAAATACAAATAAAAAATTTAAAAATATTCAATAAATATTCAAAAAATATTTAAAAAAAATTCAAAAATAAAAAAATCGGCACTCATAGGCCGACGGCTTTCCGTTATACGCCGACGGCTTCCGGCCGTCGGCGTCTCATGCGTTTCCCGTAGTGTCACACATCGTGAAGTAAACAAGACTTACCCAAATGTAAATACAGTACTCTCTTTGTTCACTAATGTAAAATCTTTTAGCTATTTTAATATTGATTACATACATACTAAAATGAGTGAACATACATATTAAAATGTGTCTAGATACATACGAATCAAAAAGCTAAAACTCTCTTATTTTTTATTTATTTGAATCGGAGCAAAACACTTGCCATTTTCATAAAGCAGAAAACAAGAGTTTGCCGGTTTATTAGCAGGAAAACGACGAAAAAACAGAACATTTGATGAAGTAAAAATGGTTGAACATGTGATGACTCGTCTTAAACTGAAGAACAAGTGCACAACTGTACGAAGCGATAACATACACAAGGGGATAATGAAAGTGGCGTGTCCTCCGTCAGGAACCGATGGTCATTGACAAGCAAGCGAAGAAGAGGGTAAAGAAGGGAGAGCCGATGGTCAGATTTACGCTAGATAATTGTGAAACAAAAGATCTACCCTAGATTCATTGAATCTTACATTAAAACATATCTATGGAAAGCAAAAGTCCAAAACATCTTATATTTTGATACGGATGGAGTAGTATTTTAACATTGCTTGGTCCTCCCATCCACCCCACTTGCTATTTATATCGAAGAGCAAGCCAAACATATTACAGTAGTGTCCCTAGCTCGGACAGTGATACAGTTTAATAATGATCAAGGCTAAATTGTAAACTAAATAAAGGGCGCTCTCAGCCGTTGTTTGAGCTGAATCGATTTCCTTCAATCTTGGCCGTTGGCGCTTGTCTGAAGATTAACTGTAACTGAATAGCAAACTGTAACTGATGTGCGATATTCAGAGTAGGGTCCCGAGTCTTGACATCCTCATGGCTTAGCCTCCGGCACCGGGAAATTGAATCCGGGAATGATGGGCATAGTCATCGGGGGCTTCCAAGGCATACCTGGGAAAGCCGGCAGGTGCATCTCGGGAAAATCGGCATCTCAAACTTGGGCAGCGACGGCAACGGCGGCAGCTCTGGCATTTGCGGCAGCCCCGGCACGGTCAGATGTGGCATTGGAAACGGCATGGCGCCCTCGGCCCCGGGCGACTCTTCTTCCTTGGGCGGAGTGGCCTCCGCCTCCTGCAGGTTTCTTGCCGCGCCGCTCATGGCGACGCATGAGAGGAGCAGCGCGAGTAGGAACACAACGGCGGCGTTCTTCGAAACCATGGTGGTGCGGCTAGCTATCGGCCGGCCAGTCGGTGTTGTTAGCTTTGGATGTGTGGTACAGAGCAGGTGTGCATGGTACTTATAGCGAGTAGCGACGACTGAGCGTGCGGCGGGAGAGTCCGGCTCTTTTGAACCAGGTTGGTAATCTGCACGAAGGTGGTCGTGTGGGTGCAGTTGGTTTAGACGATCCGGTGTGCTAGCTCTTTTGAGTTTTTGGTTTCGATGCCATGGGTGTGTGTGCACCGTGCATGTCAAAGGAAGTAGGTATGACTATATGATCACATACTGTGAGTGTTGTTGTAATTAGGCCAACTGTGACCAGGCTAAACCGAGGTCGACCTAGGATTAGCAAATCGCGAGGTCGCTCCGACAGCTCTCCCCTTTCCTTTTTTGAAATCGGCATCTTTCTCCAGATTAGCACGGGAACCGCACACTTAGCTCGTCCTTTCTCCACCTATACCACAAAAACGATTTGACCGAAGCCCTTTACTCCACCTCATCTCTGTTATTTAAGGATCGGTACCCCTCTTCCCTGGATGTAACAAAAAAAACATAGAACCCGAGAAGTTCCATCCTGATTAAAAGATTACTCACAATAGGACAGCGGCTACATCCAAGGAGAGGGGACTGCCATCCCCGTCAGTTCAACAGAAAACACATGTAAAAGAAATCCAGCATTTTCTTAGTTACTAAAATCTTCTCTTACATCCATTTGATCAGTTAGTTCCCAATGCATCAGGACTATTCAGTAGCAAAATAATATAATGAAAAAAGTTCCATCAGGATATTCAGAGTTACATCAAGATGTTTAGTAGCCCAAAAATAACGACTTCTCCAGCTGAACTTGCATCCTGCCCCTTGCATCCGATTTATTACTTCCTAGCTAGCCATCGTGCTTATATGAACTCCCCCTTCAGGTTCTTTGACAATAAGGGACCTACATTGTTAGGTGTAAGAAAAAAAACAGGATAGAGACAAGAAATTACACATTGTGGCAATGGAACGGATTGCTTTGGAACTTCTGTGTTGTGATTAGGGACAAAAAATTACAGGTTACAGCAAAAATGGAACTGATTGGTTTTGGCAAATCATTAACAAACAGGGGAGAAGTTGCATATGCATTACTATTCTTGTAGCTTTCGTAAAATGTTGAATGATGCTGGATTGCTTGACTAGAGAAAAGTTTCATATCTTGGCAGAAATTACATGTGATGGGTTTCGACAGAGGTAACATATTCGAGTTCAACACACAGGACAACAGAAGCACTAGAAAGGAAACACAAAACATGTATGGGCATGTTAATTTGGTTGTTCATAATTACATCTATCCATGTAGTGGTTATAAAATACCATCCTACATGGGATATCAACTGAATAAAAGAATGAAGTACATGCTCAGTTTCGGTTTTTCACATCCTACATTTATGTGCTAGAAAACCTAATAACTCACATACTAGCAGTTACATCAAAGGCTGAAACTCCTCACATGAATAACATCTAGAAGAACATGGATTTGCACTGCAGGTAAAACCATGGAATCACTACAGGAAAACAAGATGCTGCCGACATAACCTATTTTTACCGAGTGCCAAAGCACGGGCCACTCGGCAATAATACATTTGTACCGAGAGTACACGAAAAACAGTCGGCACACAAACAATCCGCCGGCAATATAGCATTTTTACCGAGTGCCTCTGGAAAACACTCGGCACAGAAACGATTCTCGGCATACAGTGCGAAAAACACTCGGCACAGACAGGAACTCGGTATTAAACTCGAAAGAACACTCGGCAAAATACGAACTCGGCATATTGCCATGACACGTGTCTTCCCTGCCCGCACTTAACGGCTCTGTGACGGAGCACAAACTTTGCCGAGTTTCCCCTGCCACGGATACTCGGCAAAATTACTTTGCCGAGTTCCCCCTGTCACGAGTACTCGGCAAAATTTCTGACAGGAAAAAAACTTTTACTCTGCCCGGACAGAAAGAGTGACATTTCATTTAAGCTATGAACGACTGTCATTTATGCTACACACGGACAAACGTCTTGCCTTCGTCCGGAGCTCGTCACCTCCGTCTGCTCGTTACGACGCGGTGGGCGCTCTCTCCCTCCAACGACGTCGTGGAACGGCGGGTGCGCTAATAACCGTGAATGCATATATGATCAGTGTATAAGATGGAACAAAACACACGGTTTCCCCTAGCTACAGCCCAACGGTGGCACGCTAATATACCGTGAATGCATACATGCACCGTCGGACGTAGCTAGGGAACCCGAACATTTTGTGATGTACTAGAACATAGTGAGCTGAGAGAAGTACTTGTGTGTACCATCCTGGTTGAAACATGGGGTATATATAGTCCTAAGGGCCAGGAGTTGGGTGGTGGTAGGTGGAAGGTTTGCCGAGTGTTTTCAGGGAGACACACACGGCATACAGGTATTTGCCGAGTGTTTATTAGGTAGCAGCACACGGCAAAGTTGTGGTAGGTGGGAACAGTTGGATAGGGTTCATTTGCCGAGTTTTTAGTAGGTTGCAGCACTCGGCAAAGTTGTGGTAGGTGGGAACAGTACAATAGGGTTCATTTGCCGAGTGTCGGAAACCCTACACCCGATGGAAAAAAGTCCAACATGTCGATCTACCCCTTTGACCGGCGCCGAGAGGGGGTAGACGCATGAACTTTTTTGCTTGGTTGTGTTAGGTTGGTACATAGGACCAATGGGAACCAACATTCCATGTGGTCCGTCCCATGATTCCATGCCCGACACCCGAAACGGGAGTTTTCACCTCTAAGTGTCGGAACTTACTACGGAGTAAGCGGGCCGGGGTTCGTGAAGCGGGTCGCACCTCGGAGCCGTATCTTGGTTCCCGCAACCTCCCAACACACTCATATACATATATTAGGGACCAATGCAAGCTTTGGTGGGATTCCGACGCTCCGTACCCCCGCTACGGCGAAACCCTACACCCGCTGGAAAAAAGTCCAACCTGTCGATCTACCCCTTTGACCGGCGCCGAGAGGGGGTAGACGCATGAACTTTTTTGCTTGGTTGTGTTAGGTTGGTACATAGTACCAATGGGAACCAACATTCCATGTGGTCCGTCGCATGATTCCATGCCCGACACCCGAAACGGGAGTTTTCACCTCTAAGTGTCGGAACTTACTACGGAGTAAGCGGGGTTCGTGAAGCGGGTCGCACCTCGGAGCCGTATCTTGGTTCCCGCAACCTCCCAACACACTCATATACATATATTAGGGACCAATGCAAGCTTTGGTGGGATTTCGACGCTCCGTACCCCCGCTACGGCGAAACCCTACACCCGGTGGAAAAAAGTCCAACCTGTCGATCTACCCCTTTGACCGGCGCCGAGAGGGGGTAGACGCATGAACTTTTTTGCTTGGTTGTGTTAGGTTGGTACATAGGACCAATGGGAACCAACATTCCATGTGGTCCGTCGAATGATTCCATGCCCGACACCCGAAACGGGAGTTTTCACCTCTAAGTGTCGGAACTTACTACGGAGTAAGCGGGGTTCGTGAAGCGGGTCGCACCTCGGAGCCGTATCTTGGTTCCCGCAACCTCCCAACACACTCATATACATATATTAGGGACCAATGCAAGCTTTGGTGGGATTCCGACGCTCCGTACCCCCGCTACAGCGAAACCCTACACCCGCTGGAAAAAAGTCCAACCTGTCGATCTACCCCTTTGACCGGCGCCGAGAGGGGGTAGACGCATGAACTTTTCTGCTTGGTTGTGTTAGGTTGGTACATAGGACCAATGGGAACCAACATTCCATGTGGTCCGTCGCATGATTCCATGCCCGACACCCGAAACGGGAGTTTTCACCTCTAAGTGTCGGAACTTACTACGAAGTAAGCGGGGTTCGTGAAGCGGGTCGCACCTCGGAGCCGTATCTTGGTTCCCGCAACCTCCCAACACACTCTTATACATATATTAGGGACCAATGCAAGCTTTGGTGGGATTCCGACGCTCCGTACCCCCGCTACGGCGAAACCCTACACCCGATGGAAAAAAGTCCAACATGTCGATCTACCCCTTTGACCGGTGCCGAGAGGGGGTAGACGCCTGAACTTTTTTGCTTGGTTGTGTTAGGTTGGTACATAGGACCAATGGGAACCAACATTCCATGTGGTCCGTCGCATGATTCCATGCCCGACACCCGAAACGGGAGTTTTCACCTCTAAGTGTCGGAACTTACTACGGAGTAAGCGGGGTTCGTGAAGCGGGTCGCACCTCGGAGCCGTATCTTGGTTCCCGCAACCTCCCAACACACTCATATACATATATTAGGGACCAATGCAAGTTTTGGTGGGATTCCGACGCTCCGTACCCCCGCTACGGCGAAACCCTACACCCGCTGGAAAAAAGTCCAACCTGTCGATCTACCCCTTTGACCGGCGCCGAGAGGGGGTAGACGCATGAACTTTTTTGCTTGGTTGTGTTAGGTTGGTACATAGGGCCAATGGGAACCAACATTCCATGTGGTCCGTCGCATGATCCCATGCCCGACACCCGAAACGGGAGTTTTCACCTCTAAGTGTCGGAACTTACTACGGAGTAAGCGGGGTTCGTGAAGCGGGTCGCACCTCGGAGCCGTATCTTGGTTCCCGCAACCTCCCAACACACTCATATACATATATTAGGGACCAATGCAAGCTTTGGTGGGATTCCGACGCTCCGTACCCCCGCTACGGCGAAACCCTACACCCGCTGGAAAAAAGTCCAACCTGTCGATCTACCCCTTTGACCGGCGCCGAGAGGGGGTAGACGCATGAACTTTTTTGCTTGGTTGTGTTAGGTTGGTACATAGCACCAATGGGAACCAACATTCCATGTGGTCCGTCGCATGATTCCATGCCCGACACCCGAAACGGGAGTTTTCACCTCTAAGTGTCGGAACTTACTACGGAGTAAGCGGGGTTCATGAAGCGGGTCGCACCTCGGAGCCGTATCTTGGTTCCCGCAACCTCCCAACACACTCTTATACATATATTAGGGACCAATGCAAGCTTTGGTGGGATTCCGACGCTCCGTACCCCCGCTACGGCGAAACCCTACACCCGGTGGAAAAAAGTCCAACCTGTCGATCTACCCCTTTGACCGGCGCCGAGAGGGGGTAGACGCATGAACTTTTTTGCTTGGTTGTGTTAGGTTGGTACATAGGACCAATGGGAACCAACATTCGATGTGGTCCATCGCATGATTCCATGCCCGACACCCGAAACGGGAGTTTATAATATTGTGGTGGAATATTGAAATAGAAGTTGAAAATTGAATTTTACCGAGTGCAGACACTCGGCAAAGGCTTCCGCACGGCAATGAATTGGCGGGACCTCCCGAAATTTTTCGCTATCTCCCTCTCTTTTCCTCTGTCCGCCCGCGCACTTCTCTCCACGCCGACAAAATTCCCCATCTCGCCTCCTCACTCTAACTCCGTCGCCGCAGCCGGCATCCACTCCGTCTCCTCCGCCTCTGTCTACCTCTCCACCGCCCCCATGCCCTCGTCCTTCTCTCCGGCCTCCCCCAATCCCACCGCCGTCCGAAACCCTAGCTAGATCTCCGCCGCCATCCACCGTTGCCGCCGACGCCGAGGGTTCTGCTCGACCACCGCCTTCGGCCCCGTCCACCTCTCCGCCGTCCGAGCTGCTCCGCCATCCCCGTCCACCTCCGCCAGCCCCGTCCACCTCCGCCGTCGGAGCTCCTCCCCTGTTCAAGCCCGTCCCCTCCTCCCCTGCTCAAGCCGCGTCCCCTCCTCCCCTGCTCAAGCCGCGTCCCCTCCTCCCCTGCGGCGCCTCGGTGCCCCTGCTGCGCCTCCCCTGCTCCAGCCCGGCCTCTCCTCCCCTGCTCAAGCCGCGTCGGTGAGCTGCTCCCGTCGCAGCAAGTTCTCCTCCCCTGCTCCAGCGCGCCCGAGTTCCTCCCCTGCCCCTTCTCCAACCCGAGCTGCCAATTCGCAAGGTGAGCACTTAAGGGTTATCAGTTAATAAAAAATGTTGAATTTTCAGCTGCTTTTAGGGTTAGTAGTAGTTAAAAAGATTGAAATTGGTACTGCTACTTGGTCCTGTAGCCTCCTAGGGTTAGTAAGTAAGCTGCTTTTAGGGTTAGTAGTAGTTAAAATGCTTGAAATTGGTACTGCTACTTGGTCCTGTAGCCTCCTAGGGTTAGTAAGTAAGCTGCTTTTAGGGTTAGTACTAGTTAAAATGATGGAAATTGGTACTGGTAGTTGTTCCTATAGCCTCCTAGGGTTAGTAAGTAAAATTGTTGAAATTGCTACTACTGATCTTAATTATTGATTGAGCTTGTGTTCATTTGAGCAGGATATGCATCGAGTTTGATGATGCGGGCGTTCTCGTAGGGCAGGGGTTTTGGAGGAGCTAGCTTCCCCTATCCGGTCACGCTTCGAGGGTAAAAAGCTATCTCCTCTCTTGCAATGTAGTTTTTTTTGTAGATAACCAATCTAGTCGCGTAACCCCTAGGCGTCTCCCGTTCGGAAAGGTTGCAGTTATAAAGATAGATGTCTTTGTATATATATTCATATACAAAGAGCTATATTTTTATAACGCGTGACTCTTTCGAATTGTCCACGTTTTTGGACAGCTCGGGCATGTGTAGTTTGTGTTCATTTTCCATCTTCTACTCCTATTCGAGACAGATTTCGGTGGCGCCTCCCTGTTGTTCTCCGAATACACAATTCTCTCGACCCGATGTCGAGACGTGTATTAGGAGAACAGCGGGGAGGTGCTGCCGAAATTTGTCTCGAATAGGAGTAGAAGATGGAAAATGAACACAAGCTACACATGCCCGAGTGGGATTAGGACCCCTCCTAGTAGATGTAGGAGTGCATGCAACACGTAAAATCTATATTGTTTTAATGAATTGAAACAATTAGTTTAATAATATTATTGTAATTAATCAGTGTGGATATGGAGGATCGTGAGTGGATGTACAGTGGGAGACCAAGTGCGGGTGAGATGACATCAGATTGGGTTCAAAGACCAACCAGTTCTTGGATCTAGCATTTCCTCGCGATAATGGGTCGACTGGTGTTTGCTGCTCCTGAAGTCGTTGCCGTAACATGGTTCAGAAAGAAAGGACGATCATTTCTAACCATCTTGGCAAGTATGGGTTTATGCCAGATTATCACCTTTGGGTCTAACATGGTGAGTCTGAGCCTGTACGTCCGAGAAAGAAGAAGGTGCGACAACGCACTGATGATGTAGCGATAGCTTTTGATACCGGGGTTGATGCCATGTTAGAGGACTTCGCGAATGCACGTGCACCGGAAAATCCAACCGGAGAGGGAGAGGCACATGAGGAGGACGATCGCAGCACGAAGGAGTTCTATGATACTTTATTTGCGTCACAGAAACCCCTTCATGAGCATACAAAAGTACTCAACTTCATGCCATCTCTCGCCTAATGGCTGTCAAGTGCGAGTATAATGTGAGCATAAATGCCTTTGATGCATTTCTAACCGTGTTTGCCACCCTTCTGCCGTTGGTACACCTTTTGCCAAAGAACATGTATGAGTCAAAAAAAATCCTCAGTTCACTTAAGATGTCATACGAGCCAATAGATGCTTGTCCAATGGGCTGCATGTTATTTAGGAAAGAACACGAGGGAACAAAATACTGTGTGAAGTGCGGGTCATCTAGGTATTTGGAGGTGGACGAAGGTAATGGTCAGAAGAGGCAGCTCACAGTCGCCAAAAAGATCCTTCGGTATCTTCCTTTCATACCAAGGATCCAGCGCCTTTTTATGAGCGAGGAATCTGCAAAACAAATGAGATGGCCGTTAGATGGGAAGAGGTACCGTCCTGAGAAGTTGATACATCCATCTGATGGTGAAGCATGGAAGAGCTTTGTCAGCAAACATCCAGAGAAAGCCGGCAAACCCACGAGTGTAGCAGTTGCGTTATCAACTGATGGGTTCAACCCATATGGTATGACGGCTGCCACATACAGCTGTTGGCCGATGTTTGTTATTCCAATGAATCTACCCCCGGGCGTCTGCATGCAACGACAGAACATGTTCCTGTCGCTGATAATTCCAGGGCCTGAATATCCAGGGAAGAATATGAGTGTGTACATGGAGCCGCTCGTGGATGATTTGCTCCTCGCCTGGAACACCGGGGTACGAACATATGATGTTGTAACACAAAAGCACTTTGATATGTATGTTTGGTATTACACATCACTGCATGACCTACCGGCACGTGCAATATTCTGTGGTTGGTGTACGCATGGGAAGTGGCCTTGCCCGGTGTGCATGCAGGCTATGACATTTGTTTGGCTGAAAAAGGGTGGCAAGTATTCTTGCTTTGACCAACATCGAAAGTTCCTTGATCCTGGTCATAAATACAGGCGAGATAAAAAGAAGTTCTTGAAAGGTGTAGTTGTCGATGCTCCACCACCACCTCTGAAGACCGGTTCCCAGATTAAGGCTGAGTTAGAATGTCTGGAGCCGAATGCTGAGGGGACTGGCTTTGTGGGATATGGAGAGACACACCAGTGGACTCACATTCCATGCTTGTGGAAGCTCCCTTACTTTGAGGATCTCCTTCTTCCACATAACATTGATGTCATGCACACTGAAAAGAATATTGCTGAGGCCCTTTGGTCCACACTTATGGACACTGAAAAGACGAAGGATAACGTTAAGGCTAGAGTTGATCAAGAGCAACTCTGTGATAGGGAAAAGCTAAACATGGTCCCTCCTGGCAAAGTCAAAAGAGGGTGGTCGAAGCCAAAGGCCCCTTTCTGCCCGACTAGGGCACAGAGGAAAGAAATTCTCCAGTGGGTCTTGGACTGCCTGTTCTTCCCTGATGGGTACGCAGCTAATATAATGAGGGGAGTGAATCTCACTACACTGCGGATAACAGGGCTCAAGAGTCATGACTACCACGTATGGCTTGAGCGGGTGATGCCGGTCATGATTCGAGGCTATGTTGAAGAAGATATTTGGCTGGTGTTGGCGAAGTTGAGCTTTTTCTTCTGCCAGCTTTGTGCTAAAGAATTAGATAAAGAAGTGGTTGCAAAGTTGGAGGCCGAGGCACCTGGTTTGCTCTGCGACCTGGAGACGATCTTTCCACCTGGCTTCTTTAATCCTATGCAACATTTGCTCTTGCATCTCCCGTCCGAGGCACGATTGGGGGGGCCTGTGCAGTACCGTTGGATGTATTCAACTGAGAGAGAACAGAAGAATCTTCGAAACAAAAGCAAGAATAATGCCGCATTGAAGCATCTATATGTGAGGCACACCTTAACGAGGAGGTGGTAAACTTCACCACAAAATACTATCATGACAATCTGCCCACTCGTCATAATCCGGTGCCTCGTTACAATGTCATCAACCCAGCAGATCTACCCCAACTTAGCATTTTCGCAGGGGTCGGTGGCAGATCAAGTGGCTACAAGCCCAAGTCAATATTACATAAAGAGTGGACGACTATCATGTCGTATCTCTTGAAGAACATGCCGGAAGTAGCGCCCTACATTGAGTAAGTGCTCAATATATTGTTTCGCAAACTTCCATTCCCATGTTGGTGTCTAACTCCGCTTCTGCTTGTTAACGTGCATAGATCATTTGAGCTTGAAACCTGGAGAAATAGAAGACACCCTACCGACGAAGAAAGGTCAATCCTTTTTAATAAGGGTGGTGAAGAAGGTGGCGGTTTCATCCCGTGGTTCTCTAGAAAAGTAATATTCTATCATACATGGTTTCTAGTGCCAGACATGTCTAGTTGATCTTACATGGTACTAACACACCAAACTTCTCCCATTAAATTTGTAGGCAAAAACTGACATTGGAATGAGTCTCGAATTGAGACAAATCGCCGAGGGCTTCACCTATTCCGTCAAGACTTTAAATTCTTACGATTGTAATGGGTATCGCTTCCATACCCTCTCTCACGAAGAGAAACGGCCCAACCGGAAGACAACAAATTGTGGGGGTCTTATGTAAAGGGTCCGATGGTCTTGAATACTATGGACGAGTCGAGGAAATATATGAACTCGACTTCCATTTCGGGAAGAAGATGAACCCTGTCGTATTCAAATGCCATTGGTTCGATCCAACAAGAGTGAGACGAAAACCCGAAGTAGGGTTGGTCGAAATTGAACGAGCATCCGTCTACGCGGGAGATGATGTCTATATCCTTGCACACCAGGCCACCCAAGTTTTCTATCTCCCGTACCCTTGCAAAACCATGAAACGTCTACAAGGCTGGGACGTGGTGATGATGGTACCACCGCGTACTAAACCACCTACCCCGAATGATGATGATTACCACCACCGCATAAACCCCAACACATATGAAGGAGAGTTTTATCAAGAAGATGGGCTCATAGGGGGATTCAACATCAACTTGCCGACTATTGAGGAAATGGAAGAAGACGATGATGACATGGGAGTCGACAATGAGCAAGACGACAGTCAGGTGGTTCTAAACTCGAAGGACGTGGAACTACTTGAACGTCTGAAGATACCCGATGTTGAGGAGCCGACCGGTCCACCTCCAAACTACATGGAAGAGTGGTGGTACAATCGTGATAGTGATGATGATGATGCTGGTCCAAGTTATGATCCCAGGGATGTAGACAATGGCTTCTGAGCATTGTGCCCAACTATGTACTCAGTGAATGCAGAATTAGCATTTTGTAGAAACTATTTGTATGCCACTTTAGTATTTGTTAAATTTGTGTTCGGACAATTTGTGTTTTGTATTAATTGTGCTTATGGAATCCTGTCATGTTTTGTATTAATTAATATCGCTTCTTAATCCACAAATTCATATTGTTGCAGTTTCATATTGTTGTATATTAATTACTCTTAGTTTTTTGATATGCTTCATTTTTTATCACGTGTACTAATTATCTTTTCTTTGTCTTTACAGGTGACTAAGACATGGTGGTAAAGGGCAAAGATAAGCGGGGCGCTAGGGTGGCCAAAGTTGCCCAAGTTGGGGTTCTTTACGCCAACACGAAAGAAGGCGAGAAACGGTAGATCATTGGACGCAAGCGGCAGCATGAGCAGTTGAAGAAGAGCAAGAAGAGCAGCAGGGAGCAGCGACCCACAGGAGGCGTGACACGGCAGGTTAAGCGGGCTGCTCCTCCTCCGTCACGGAGCCCTTTGCCCGATATTTCTTCTTCTTCCGAGGAGGAGCAGCGACCCACAGGAGGCGCGACACGGCAGGTTAAGCGGGCTGCTCCTCCTCCGTCACGGAGCCCTTTGCCCGATATTTCTTCTTCTTCCGAGGAGGAGCAGCCTGAGCATGGTGTGGAGGAGGAGCAGTCTGAGTCGGAGGACTGGTTATACGAGAGGGAGGGGGAAAGTGACATGGAGGAGCAAAATGACATGCAGGAGGGGGATGGCAGGGAGGACTCAGAGGGTGAGGAGGACCTGGATGCGCACCGCTACCGGACAGAGGGGAAGTACTTCCTGCCGGGCAGAACGTGTGGCTGCGAGGACCTGCGAGGCTACCGGACACTCCATATCAGTACAGAGGGATCGTTCTTGAGGTGGAGGGAGATAAGTAAGTGGTTGTTGCAAATTTTCCGCAATATGTATTTTTCTCGCCTTATGTATTTTAACAACAAACTTACTGACTTCTATTTTCATTGTGTAGGGCCTTCAAGTATCAGGGAGAAATTGCGCCACCACGCTCAATAAGCGGCATCCTTGGCCTTCTTTGCAAGAAGCATTACCCTGGCTTAGTCGATACTCCTGAAGGAACCCGGATGCCAGCTGGTCTTGGGAGGTACTACAAGTTGGTGAAGGACACCCAGGACAAGGCAGGTAGGCTGTACGACCATGCTGGCACTCGGGTGATCAAGGATTTCTGGGGTGAGTCTTTTTTTTCCAGAATTATTTTGCTAAATTGCTACCTTTATGAAGTAAGGCATTATGCTTGAACTCATGTGCATGCTATGCTTTTATGCTTTTATCTAGCTGACAAACCTGAGATCTAAGAATTGCTACCTTTATTTATTTGTTCTGTGCAATTAAAAGAACTCTTGTCATATTGTCCTATGCTTAATGATTGTAGGATTATTTTACTTGCGCCGTGGGTCACGAGGCTAAGGCAGAGAAGGTGCTGACTCGGATGGCGAAGAAGCTTATCCATGACATGCACTATGAGGCTCGTGTTGGCTGTGTGGTCAAGTTCTACGCCATACACAGGAACACGAGGCTGAAGAAGAAGGATGCCAGGGACATACACATGTCCAGAGCCCAATACTTGAAGGTAGCTAGCCACATAATTTGCCTCTTGTTATCCTCTAGACGACCCAAGGGTCCTTCAGCTCATATGCATCTTCTTATTTAAACAGGTGGTTCCCCAGTGGCTAGCCAATAAGCTGCCTTGCTATAAGGCGATCGTCGAAGGTGGGTGTCCGACACGTTCAAGATAGAACACAAGGAGGCAGCGGCGCGGCGTGCCCAGCTAGGCTCAGGAGTACACCGTCAAGGCAACCTCACCCTCGTCGGTGTCAGGCAGAGAAAGGTAAGAAAATTGTTGATTTTGGCACCAGCTCCTGAGCCTCTGCCTCACCACTCCAATTTACATTTTTCTTTCTTGTTCTACATGAGCTGTGACTATTTAATTCTTCCTTTTGCTTTCATTTGTAGAAAATAAAGACGGGCCGGAGATTTCTTACTTGGAGGCATTTAGAGAGACTCGGAGGCCAAAGGAGTTGGATCCGGCTTTGCCGCCCGATGAGCAATGGATCAATGACGGATCCAGCATGAGGTGGAAGGCGTACTGTGCCAAGTTCAGGGAGGTGTACGGGCCCGACTCTGATCCGGTCCACGCCCCTTTGATGCTAAGATTGCTATGATGGCAGGACAAGGCCGGAAGAAACGGCCGGTTGTTGATTGCTGATGGTTCCGTTGACACATCAGATGTTCCATCTCTCCCCGAGATCCGTGCCACCAGGACCAGCTCATCGCCCGCTATTGAGCGCCGCCCACAGCCAGGAGTGGCTGCCATAGCGGCATTGCAGGTATATACATTTTCTCCATTCATATATTGACATGTATAGATGTCCAGTGGTGCAAATTTGATGAAATTAATGCCTGTCACTTACCGTAGGCTCAACTTGCTGAAAGTCAGAAGGCTGCGCAGGAGGCACAGGCACAAGTGGTGGCAATGCAAGGCACAATCTCAAGCCAGCAGAATTTATTGGCGGCACTCGTGGCGGTTTGTTTTCTGCCTTAACACAAGTTTTTTCATTCCATTAATTCATCCATATGTAAACTAACTGATCTGAACCATTCGGTTTACAGAGGGTTAATGCTATGCCCGCTGATCCGTCGCTTCCCCCTTTACCTCCTCTTGCTCCGTTGAGCTTCGTAAGTTCTTTTTAACTTGGTTAAATCTTTCATGTTTCTGTTTACTGAACTAACATGGATGTTCACAGGGAAATCTATCTTCTGGACCAGACACCGCACTCGGAGGTGGAGCTGCAACCGGAGCCGGAGCGGGAGAGAGCCAATTGCCCTCCACAATGCTGAACTGATGTACTCGGCGTTGGACATGTTCTTTTGTGGGTTCTGAACATGTTTGAATGATGCTTCCAGTGTTGAATGATGCTATGTGTGAAACTGTGTGGTATAACTATGTGTGAATGATGATGCATGCTGTGTTGAAAACTATGTGTGAAACTATGTGTTAACATATGTGTGAAACCTGTGTGTTAGCATATGTGCTCTGTGATGCTCCAGTGTTGAAAACTGAAAATGTATCAAAATTATGTTTATTGCAGGGGATGTGGGAAAATTTAGACTGAAATCTTGTTTTTTTCAGAATCTTTGCCTAGTGTTGCACTCGGCATATATGCATTTTGGGCTTACGCCGAGCAAAGCACTCGGCAAAGGCCCTCTCCAGGCAGCCATTTGGTCGGGCACTCGGCACTCGGCAAAACAGCATATGCCGACATTGGGTAAACAAAAAGCACTCGGCAAAACGAATCCGTCGGTGAAAATTGTTTTTTGCCGGAGAGAGACGACACTCGGCAAAGTAGAATATGCCGACATGAGGGAAACGTGCAGCACTCGGCAAAACGTCACCGTCAGTGAAAACAGTTTTTGCCGGAGAGTGGCGGCACTCGGCAAAACAGCATATGCCGACATAAGAAAATGGGCGACACTCGGCACAAATTAGATGCCGAGGTTGACGGACGGCCCACGTGGCGCTTTTCTGTTCGTCGGCTTTGCCGAGAGTTGGCGGCAGGCACTCGGCACAGACATGACGGCCGTTGGGCTGTGGACGGATGTGAAGTCCTTTTTTGTGCCGAGTGTTGGAGCAATCCTGTCAACAAAACGTCTGCCGACATTCCCGCGTTTTGACACTCGGCAAAGCCTTGTTTACCGGCCGAACTGTTGCCGAGTGTTGTCTGCCGAGTGCAACACTCGGTACAACGTTTACCGAGGTTTTTGTGGCTTTGCCGAGTTTTCCACATACACGGCAAAAATGGTTATTCCAGTAGTGAATGTACTAAAGATAAAATCCCATCCTTACATTAACATGTACTACAGATAAACTCCCATCCTAGCGGTTACATCTACCCCCCTGATTGTTACATCTAACCTCCTCTCCAGAAAATCCCATCCAACACCCTATCACGGGGTGATAAAAGTTGATTGTTAAATCCTAGCGGCTACATCCTACTGAAAAAACACCATCCCAACAGTTACATCCACCTAAACTTTTGCCCATTTAATTAACACGAAAAGTATGCTAGATTACATCTGAAAAAAGGATGGAAGTCCAAAATATGACTGGCCAAAAATTCATGTTTATCATCACAAAAAACCTTTAGCATGGATCAAACTCACATGGTGTCGATCCGTGCCTCAGTTGAAAACTGTTGCCGTTCTAGATAAACTCGCCGGAAGAGCTGCTGAAAATCATTGTACAGACCACTCCTCTGATGCATGCAGAAAAACAGGAGTGAGATGAGCTCCACCTGCAACCACAAACAACGCTACACACAACTACTAGAACGAGAGGCAAAACCAAGGCGCGTGCTAGCGTTACCTGATGCAGTCACCAGGGACGACGGCAAGTTGTCGGCAAGATAGCAACACGACCGAGTGCAGCATGGCGGCGAGTAGCACCGCTCTCGAACTTTCGATGGTGAGTTTACATACTGTGCTAACCTAAAAATACATCCGTGCATGCACATAAAAATTACATCTAGCTTTATCGAAAAGTGCATCTCGCCTAATTGAGAAACTACATCTGCTAGTATAAAAATATGCATATGCACTAATTAAAAACTACATCTCGCCTAATTAAAAAACTACATACATTAGATCGAGCCTCACACAGAGCTTGCTCTGATCCATACTAGAACCTATGCAAATACAAAGCATACCAAACTAATCCACTTCTCAGTGAGTTATTAAAATGACAAGTAATTTGGCAGTTCACAGCTTCCACTAATAAACCATACATTCCCATTCTTTACAAAGCATCATACAGGAAACCTCATTTTGCATGAAAAAATACAGAAGAAAAAACAGAGAAGTTACCTTGCACTTTAACGAGTGGAGAGCTAGACCTGGTGTGGCCACGCGAGTGGAGGGTCTACTTGCTACAGCTTGCAGGGACGAGGGGCTTGAAGGAGCAACTCACTGCAGGGGGCATGGGAGGAGCACGCGGACGAAACCAAAAATCCAGCCATAGCTCACATGACGGGAGGAGTGGGTGGCAGTCAGGGACGAGCACTCGCAAGAGGAGCACGCGGACAGCAGCCAGGCCTTGCTTGGACGGAGGTGAGGTCGGGACGGCGGCGGCGACGGACAAATAATAGCAACAGAATCTCGTTAAAAACAGCAACTAGGGAGACGAGATATAGATGGGGGAGGTAGGCAACGGCGTCGGGAGAGCAAAAGCAACCCCTCCAACTCTAGTGCTTACTGTCAGCAGGGCAATAACAACCTAAAGAACTTCCACGATAAATTGCATCTAAAAAACCTAAAAAGAACCTCCATGATAAATTACATCTAAAACCTGCAGGAGCAAAACAACCCGAAGAACTTCCGTGGTAAATTACATCTAAGAAACCTAAAAAGACATGTCATGATAAATTACATCTAAACCTACAGGGAGCAAAACAACCTAATGATCAGCGGGAGAGCAAAAAACCCTTAAAAAGACCTTCCATGATAAGTTGCATCTAAAAAGCAGGATCAAAACCCCTAGAAGAACTTCCATCTAGTTTCAATTACTACATGAAAAACGTCTGGGATGAACTACATCTAACACAAACGAGTGGGATGTAACATATACTGTACAAAAATCATATGAATATAAACTGACCCGATGTTGATCCGCGGTAGGTTGAAGTCCTGAGTTCTAAGGAGCAACGTCACCGTCCCCCTCGAAAGTCTCCGCTCGCCGGAGAAACCGCTCACACAGCAGCGAGCAACCCCCACCTCTTTGCGCACAAAAAACATCACACACAGATCAGACATGGGGAGGAGAGATCAAAAACATCAACAACGAGCAGGGCAAAAACACTGCGCAATCGAAACATCACGGCGCGACGCGATGTAATTTACCTCTCGGAAATCGATCGCCGGCGCCGCTGGAACTACCAGCAGATCGCGCGTAACGGAGGTCGCGAGGGAGGGGAAAGACGGGTACGATGGAGAATCCATGTGCGCCGCCTCTGGAGAATCCACGTGCGAGGTTCGCCGGAGATCTCCCGTCCGCCGCGCGCGATTCGGCCGGATTCGCGAGAGTAAAGCGACGAGACAAAGGAGAGGAATGGGGAACGAGTGATGGGACGGTTTTCTCTCCGCTACCCGACGTTGTACCCAGGAAACAATCACTGCGGCACAAGTCGTCCGATCGCGATCGCGCGGTTCAGAGAGGTGACCTCGCGCATTGCTTCCCTGAGGTCGGTTGTTTAATAGAAATTGCGTAAGAAGAATTGGCGTGACTACGAAACCACCGGTTCGATGAAGAACGTGTTGGAAACTTAGAATTTTGGCCCAAACAGCCAGCCCTTTTAATCTCTACTATTAAATTGAAACGCGTGGTGATGGTCTGGTAGGTCGTTTTGTATATGCCCTATATTTTCTGATTATTTACATAAAATTGCCACCGCCAAGTGAACTTACCGGTTCAATTTTTTTTTCGCTTCCCCACCTGCTCATCTTTCTCCCATGCTCCAGCCGACAGATCGACGACCACACCCACGCTCCCAATGCAGTGGGCTGCTTTCTCCCGTTCTCACCCAACGAACGGCGGCGACACCCGCACTTACAACGCAGTGGGCCGCTACACCCTCGCCGCTAAACCCTTCCGCCATTGACAGATTCGCGTGCGTCCTCGCCGCCGTCTACTCTACCACAGCCCGTCCCTATGGCACTACCTTGTCTTCTGCGGACTAGGAAAAGGCGTCGCCACCTCTCCAGCGTCAGAGCTCCCACCCAGAGCTCGTCGCTCCCTCCCCTCGGCCACCCACCTGATGCATGTAAAATGCATACATGAAGTTTGCACTATAATACTTGTATTCCATTCATATTTGCATCATATAAGGGGTATATTACTGTTATTTAATGATTTTTGGTAATTAATAATGATTTCCCCTTTTATGGGGAATTAATCCTGTGCAGGCAGAAAACCCCTATTTCTTTCCTTATTTATTTCAGGGCCTTAACGACGTCATAATGAGCTGCCAATTTACGGGGATCATTATTTTGGAAGGAGGAAGACCTAGGAGCGAAGGAAGCAAGCAAACGGAGGCCGGAGGGGCGAAAGAGGGTGCCCCACACGGCCAAGTACAGGGGCCGTGTGGGCCCACCTCTTTTGTCCCTCGTGGCCCCGTTTGCGACGATCCTTCTTCCTGAAGCTTCCTCGTGACCTAAAAACGCCTATAAAAAGAGCCCCCCGACGTTCTTTGAAAAGAGAGCCGCCACACGAGAGAAACAAGAAACAGAGACCAGGAGGCTGCAGATTGGAGGGGGGAAACTCCGGCGGAGCGCTGCCGGAGAGGTCTCCTTCTTCTCCATCGACATCTCCACCGTCTCCATGATGAAGAGGGAGTAGTCCACCTCTGGACTATGGGTTTGTGGCAGTAGCATATGTATCTCTCTCTCTCTTGAGCTTCACTAAATAGCACCGTATGAGCTGCTGAACATGATTATGGTCATCGTTGTATTACCTTTGTGGTGGATCTTTTTATGAGTTAATATATGTTGAGATTGCAATGTTTATTTCAGTTATGAAAGTAGATGCATATTATGTACCCCGTTCTTGTATCCTTATTTTGATCAAGCATGTCTATGAGAGCGTGTGAGGGGGAACGTGTGCATTAGTTGGAGTAACGGGGGTGGTGATGTGATAAGCTGACAACTTAATATCGCGATCCATTGGGTGTTTACCTTACTTTGTTGCCTCACTTGGGATAAACCAAAATACCATGTTGCAAGGTATGAGGAGTGACAAGCCTCTACCTATGACTAGATCCAGCATGATCTTATTTTCACTTCATGTCATTAATCTTAAGGCTATACTCTGAGTCATCTTAATTACTGAGGTGTTATGATTTAGTTCGCATATTGGTGGAGTATAAGTGAGACTAATAATCAAAAGGTCTCTATGTTAGGACGTGATGCCCATATAATTAGTAACATGTCATTAAACTTGTTTGCAATCTCATATGTTAATCCTATGTCTACTTATTTGCCACACTATATTAAAGAGAGAGTGCATGTGTGAAACCATGAACCCCGGTCCATTTTTAATCATAAGAAGCAACTTTCCAACCACTTTTAGGCATTATCTACATTCAGCCATTTTAAAATCATAAAATACAAAAACACTTTTATTCATTGCATACACATATAAAAACCCCAAAAATATCATCCATCATCATTACTATCATCCTTGCATTACCACTTACCACCATTACATATATATTTACTGTTTTGCATTCATTATTATCTTAATATCATTCTCACACCTTGTGCTTGACAACCACTTGGTGAGGTTGAGAGCACAAAGCAATCTACTTTCTTTGCAGGAAATCTAGAGAAGGACAAGGAGATAAAATCTCCACTACTGATTCCCCGAGAGTTCGATATTAAACCCTCGAGTCACCCTCGTGGGGAAAAAACTTCCACTTCTACATACTCTGCACTAGGAGGCTGAACCTATCTCATATATTATTTTCCTTTTAGGGTATCAAGAGTGCTTGTTGGCGTAGTTGAGGGAGAAACACTCTCATCAATTCCGTAATCACGTGTTTTTTCTGGCACCGTTGCCGGGGAATCATAGCTGGAAGGTTTTATACAAGGATATCACAACAAAGTCAACTTCATCACCAACTTGTGCTAACACCTAAGCTTGGGTAGGTTGCACCTACGTGAGCATCATCTTGGCCATCTTTACCTTAAAGCATTTTATTTTGTTTTTTATTGTCTTCCATATATTTTTAGATTTCGGTTTGCATTTTTTATTTTCAGTTTTGCATTTTGCTTTGCATTAGTTAATTCGGTTTGCATTATTCAGTGTCATTTTATTTTCAGTTTTGCATAAAAAATTTAAAACACATAAAAACTTGCTAAAATGGGTGATAGGACTAAGTTGTGTGACTACACAAATACTCCAAATGATCAATTTAGTGCTAAACCTATTACCACACCTGAGATACAAGCTGATAATTCTAGAGTAAGTTATGACTTACTACACTTGATAACTAAGAAACAATTTGGTGATAAAAGAAAAGAAGACTGTCTTGATCATCTGAATAATTTTATCAGTATTTGTTCTGCACTAAACCTCAAGGAACCTGATATTGTGATGCCAAAATTATTTTCTCTTTCATTAAAAGGAGAGGCAAGAGAATGGATACGTTCACTACCACCTGCTACAACCAAGACCTGGAGGGAATTAGAAAAAGCTTTCATTAGAAAAAAGTGTCCCTCTTTTAAAGATTGGCTACATAAAAACAAACTGACCAATTCTATGGACAATGAGCAAGAAACTAGAAGTGAGGAAGTACCCCCTGTTAAAAAACAAGTTTGGGTCAAAAAGGAAAAGAAAGTTAAAGATCCTTTGCTTGATTTAGAGAATTGTACCTTGCATGAATTAATATCTATCTTACAAAAATTTGCAAGTGATCCTTCTATTGATGTTAACCAATTTGGTTTTGGTTCCTATATTGCTAATCATGTCTTGAAAGAAAAAATTGCTAGATACAATCAAGAAGCTATGATACCACCTAAGCTTGGGGATATATGGATCCCCAAGGTGCTAGTAACTATTGGAAAAGAGACACACCATGCCATACTTGATCTAGGATCTAGTGTCTCTATTTTATCTAAAGAATTATATGAAGTACTTGAATTAAACAATCTTGAAAAATGCTCTGTTGAACTTGCACTTGCTGATAATACCATTAAACGTGCTTTGGGAAAAGTAAGTGATGTTATGATAGAGTTACATATGACTTTTGTACCTGTGGATTTTCTAATCATGGATATGGAGAATAAAACCTCTAGTCCTATTATTCTTGGAAGACCTTTTCTTCGTACCACAGGGGCTATTATTGATTCAAAGGAAGGGAATGTGAAGTTTCAGTTTCCACATAAGAAATGCATGGAACATTTCCCAAGGAAGAAGGGCACAACTTTTAAGCTCCCTCATGAGCTTCATCTTCGGTAAACAACAAGTAAGTAAGCCTAGCTATATGGCTATAAAGAAAGCGCTTTACGGGAGGCAACCCGGTTGTTTTTATTTGGATTTTCTTTGTGTCCTCTTGCTGTAACAAGAGATTGTTTTCTTAGCTTAGTTTCTGGAATTTTTAATAAAGTGCCAAGTTTTACCTATTTTGGTTTGAAAAAGTTGCTACTTCTATTCGGAGATTTTTTTCCTACACGAAGTCTGTGCACGGTTTGATTTTTCATTGCTATTCTGTAACTCCGATTGAGCTGAGATTTTAACTGTAACTGCAACTGCAACTTTTCATCCTCTGTATGCCTAAATTTTTTCAGAATTTTTAGATGAGTTTAAGTAGGACAAAAAAAATACGTTTTGCTGCTGCTGTTTTTCTTGACAGATTCTGACCCATATTGTTTTATGCATAGTTTGAACTTCTGAGTTGAATATTTTTGATCCAATTGAGTTTATGAGTGGGCATACAACATTATACACTCTCTGATCATTCATATGAATTTTAGTCCATGGATTATATGCAGCAAGAAGCCTATTTGTTTATCTCTACTAATATCACCCCACAGAAAAGAAATGGGAGAAACAGTGTTTTGAAGTTTTTTTCACAGGAATTGGAGGAGATGCACCATGAGTTATCCAAGGATGGTGAAAACCATAAGCTTGGGTATGTGGAGAACATCCCCACTGAACCAACATAATCTCGGTTTGCACACGTCTAACTTCAGTTTTTCATTTGAAACACTTTATCGCATAAACTTGGAGCGTCTTTTTGTTTGTTTTTGCCTTGATTTTTATTTTGTGAGACCACCACACTATCATTTATATATGAGAAAGCTACTGGAAATATGGGTTGAAATATCTTGCATGCTTTTGTTGTATTGGTAAAAGGGATGTCTAAGTTGATTTTTAATGACACATATAGTTGCATGATTCATGAGCTTCTTTATGAGTAATAATTTGCAAATGCTTTATCATGAGCTATCTTTTATTCATGTTTTGATGCTGTATGTTATTTCACCTTGTTTGACATGAATTAGTTAGTTCCATGGACACTCATGCATGCATCTAGATGGTCATCTTTCTCCCTTTTGCTAGCCCAAAAATTCCAACAAGTAAAAACTAGTTTCCAGCACCCTCAACCCAAGTTTTTCCAGTGAGTCCACCATATCTACCTATTAGCTTTATGCTATTCCAAGTTTGTTTACCATGTTATTTGTGTTATCTATACCTCTAAATGAAAATGATCATGTTATTTATTATAATGGGAAAAGTTGGTTAAAAGCTCTCGCGAACTTGATGCACACTTTGTTTTTATTGCATTTAATAAACATGAACCATTGTGATTAATATTATGATGATAGTGGCTTGATAAATGTTTAAGGTTGGGAGTTTAGCCCATATGTGCTGTCACATGCAAAGCTTTCAACATGTTCCATCATTTATTTAGTTGATATCATGTACTTTTGTTTATGGATGCCTATCATGGTGAAATAATGTGGAAAAAGAGTATGTTTAAATGAGTTTGTATAAATGGTTAGAGAGAAACCTGGGCTGCTAATCTAAGCCATGCATCATTCATGGTGGAAATTTACTTACATGCTATTTTGAACTTTCTGTGATACACCCTACAATAAAAAGCTATATCAAGTGGTAAATAAAAAGGGTATTGAGGTTGTTCATTATGTTTGTTTGTCTTGTTGTTTTGATGTGGGCTTGATCCATATCATGGGACAAGAGGTACCCCAGTTGAGGCTCTTGATAATACCATTATTACTTACAATGATAGATAACTTAAACTTTCTTTGTTTCCCAAGATGAGTAATCATGGGGTAGGTACTTGTATTCAAGGGGCATGAGACATCTAACCTTTACTTTATCAAGACCACTACTCATATTTGCTTTCACATTTAACTTTAATCATTCAAGATGCTATGATAGGGGAATGAGAGCTTGACACCAAGTATTACCATTGCAATTAATAACTCAAGTAGAATAGTATGGAGGATAGATGAAACTTATGCATGTTTTACCTCTACTCATTTATATATCCTTTCCAAAGTGTCCACCTTTTACTTTCAGATTTTCATCTGCACTTTATGACCAATGTAGGATGTTCTTACTTATCATATTGCATACTTGTGGTCCATATTACTATCTTTTATGTTACACTTTGTGAACTATCATTGAACATCCTTGCATTGAATACTTGATATCACTTTATAAACTGTTTGCATATTGCTACTTCTTTGAATTAATGAATCATTTGACTTTATGTAGCAGTAGCAATCATCTTTTATATCCATGTTGTTATTATATTGCAAAGCTCATGTTAGTTTTATCACTTTCATACTCGAGGACGAGCATGAGTTAAGCTTGGGGATGTTGATGCATGTAAAATGCATACATGAGCTTTGCCCTCTAATACTTGTATTCCATTCATATTTGCATCATATAAGGGGCATATTACTGTTATTTAATGATTTTTGGTAATTAATAATGATTTCCCCTTTTTATGGAATTAATCCTGCGCAGGCAGAAAACCCCTATTTCTTTCCTTATTTATTTCAGGGCCATAACGACGTCATAATGAGCTGCAAATTTACGGGGATCATTATTTTGGAAGGCGGAAGACCTAGGAGCGAAGGAAGCAAGAAAACGGAGGCCGGAGGGGCGAAAGAGGGTGCCCCACGCGGCCAGGTACAGGGGCCGCATGGGCCCACCTCTTTTGGCCCTCGTGGCCCCGTTTGCGACGATCCTTCTTCCTGAAGCTTCCTCGTGACCTAAAAACACCTATTAAAAGTGCCCCCCAAAGTTCTTCGAAAAGAGAGCCGCCACACGAGAGAAACAAGAAACAGAGACTAGGAGGCTGCAGATTGGAGGGGGAAAACTCCGGCGGAGCGCTGCCGGAGAGGTCTCCTTCTTCTCCATCGACATCTCCATCGTCTCCATGATGAAGAGGGAGTAGTCCACCTCTGGACTATGGGTGTGTGGCAGTAGCATATGTATCTCTCTCTCTCTTGAGTTTCACTAATTAGCACCATATGAGCTGCTGAACATGATTACGGTCATCGTTGTATTACCTTTGTGGTGGATCTTTTTATGAGTTAATATATGTTGAGATTGCAATGTTTATTTCAGTTATGAAAGTAGATGCATATTATGTACCCTGTTCTTGTATCCTTGTTTTGATCAAGCATGTTTATGAGAGCGTGTGAGGGGGAACATGTGCATTAGTTGGAGTAACGGGGGTGGTGATGTGATAAGCTGACAACTTAATATCGCGATCCATTGGGTGTTTACCTTACTTTGTTGCCTCACTAGGGATAAACCAAAATACCATGTTGCAAGGTATGAGGAGTGACAAGCCTCTACCTATGACTAGATCCAGCATGATCTTATTTTCACTTCATGTCATTAATCTTAAGGCTATACTCTGAGTCATCTTAATTACTGAGGTGTTATGATTTAGTTCGCATCTTGGTGGAGTATAAGTGAGACTAATAATAAAAAGGTCTCTATGTTAGGACGTGATGCCCATATAATTAGTAACATGTCATTAAACTTGTTTGCAATCTCATATGTTAATCCTATGTCTACTTATTTGCCACACTATATTAAAGAGAGAGTGCATGTGTGAAACCATGAACCCCGGTCCATTTTTAATCATAAGAAGCAACTTTCCAACCACTTTTAAGCATTATCTACATTCAGCCATTTTAAAATCAGAAAATACAAAAACACTTTTATTCATTGCATACACATATAAAAACCCCAAAAATATCATCCATCATCATTACTATCATCCTTGCATTACCACTTACCACCATTGCATATTTATTTACTGTTTTGCATTCATTATTATCTTAATATCATTCTCACACCTTGTGCTTGACAACCACTTGGTGAGGTTGAGAGCACAAAGCAATCTACTTTGTTTGCAGGAAATCTAGAGAAGGACAAGGAGATAAAATCCCCACTACTGATTCCCCGAGAGTTCGATATTAAACCCTCGAGTCACCCTCGTGGGGAAAAAACTTCCACTTCTACATACTCTGCACTAGGAGGCTCAACCTATCCCATATATTATTTTCCTTTCAGGGTATCAAGAGTGCTTGTTGGCGTAGTTGAGGGAGAAACACTCTCATCAATTCCGTCATCACCACCCTACTCCCCTCCGTCCCTCTGCTTCTTGTCCCGTGTTCGACCCTCCGCCGTTCCAATCGCGGAGTACATCAGAGGACTTAACCAAGGAAGAGAGGGGCAGAGCCGACGCTGATTCATTTGCTGCTATGCTTAGCCCGTCCCCGTGATCGGGATGGAGCTGTGAGTCCAGCACATGCAGGTTCGAGGTGCCTCGGTTCTCCTCTATATCCTCTCACTTCCTTTGCATTCCATACATTCAGATCTGGACCTCCTTGATTCTACAAAAGCAGTAGCCTTAGTATGCAATCTTGCATGCAAATCTTGTACCAGTACTCTGATGGGAAGCGGTGTAGATTCTGTTTTCATTTGCTTGTGCCGCGTTGTTGTTTCTAGAACAAAAGGTGCTTGCGTTAATGTCTGAGAGAGGAGCAATTATGCATTTTGTGTGAGAGCCGCTAGCTGTATTATGTTTGATGAATATGCCTCGCTGAGGTGGAAAATCCGCTTTGGCTCCCGAGCTCAGCTGCACCCGTTATCCTGTCCCTTTAGTCCTTCGATTCGTGTTCAGGCATGGTATTACACTCCGTATTTATGTCCCAGTGTAGTAATTCCTTTGCGTTGGCCCATGGCTGCCCCTGAAATATATGTGGTAGGTGTCGTGTTCCCTTCCCGGAACAGACACATGCGAACAGAACATAAACATAGGCATACCTTCCTGTACCGTCAAGATAGTTAGCAATTGCTACACAGCCGACCCAACTTCTCATTGAAAGCTGCTTCTGGTTCCCCCGTTTTAACACAACAATCAAGCAAAGACGAGAATGTAACTAAAGGAAACAGTTTTTTTCTGACCAAGCAATTAGACCTGTACAAACGAGATCTTTCTTGCTCGACGTTGGTTGCAAAAAAGTTGTCATTACCGAGGTGAAAATCCTAGAGGCCCATGTGGCCCATTCAAGCATGGCAAGAGGTGGGACAAAAAGTTTAATCCCATATCGCTAGTTGGGAGAGATTTTTACCAGCTTATAAGGTGAGCCTTTTAACCACTAGTATGAGGCATAGAAAAGGGAGAGAATAAGAGAGAGCCACACGCGCACTCCTCCGCCGCCCGCCTCGCCGCCGCAGGTTGCGGGAATGAGCCGAGCCGATGGCTATGTTTTTGCCACGCGCCACACATGATTGGAATACGAACGGGTACGCGGAAGCTAAAGCGTTTTGCTTAGTGGACAATTAATTCGAACCTGAGTGCTACCTATTCACTTCGTCTTCTGTCTTTTCGTTTCATCTCCCAGATAGCCTGTTTGCCTTCTCCTCCGTGTCTATAAAAGAGAGGTCGCTCCTCTCTTGAAAAACAACACAGCAGCCACACCTCTCATGCGCCTGCCTCCTGGTTCTTGAGCTTTGCGCCGCCGATCAAGACTTCTCCATCCCGTTCTGCGTCGTGCACCGCGGGACGGGACAGTAGGCCTCCGGAACCCCGCCTCCCGTGATCCTGTATGGGAGAGGGTCGATAAGGTTTTTGGGGAGCGCTACCGCGCGACTACTGACCTCTTCGTCGACACGGACACCGACGACTTCTTCCCCCAACTACGAGTACTTCCCCGATGTTAACGACATCTTCGGCAACATGAACACCGACGATGCCAACGGGTCTTTCTCCAACACCCCTTATGTACTCGTCTGTGTTCTACTACACATCATGCTTCAGAACATTTTCATAGCAACTTCTGTAGAATTGGTATTTGCGTACTCTATAGAATTGTTGTTGGGGTACTCTCTACAATTACTATTTTTATACTCTCTGTTAGATTGCATGACTAGTCTAATTCATGTTTTCTTAGTCATGTTTTATCTACTGTTTTTACGGATTAAATCATGTGGAAATTTTCTAATATTTTCAACAATTCAAAAACCTTGTTATAGGAAATTTTCCTCCATTGGCCTTGCTGCATCACTAAAGCCTCCTCCTTTTGAGGGTGTTCAATACAAGAAGTGGCGTGCAAGAGCCACTCTGTGGTTTGAAACCATGAAGTGCTTCCACGCTGCTAAAGGCAAGCCTGAAGGAGAGCTTTCTCCTGAACAGGAGAATGCTTTTCAGGAAGCCTATATCCTCCTGAGAGGGGCTATTCTCAGCATTCTTGGCGAGAAAATCATTGACCCGTATATGTCCATCACTACGGGCAAGGGTATGTGGGATGCGCTTGAGGCCAAATTTGGGGTCTCGGACGCAGGCAGTGAATTGTATGTCATGGAGCAGTTCTATGACTACAAGATGACTGGTGACCGCTCTATTTTCGAGCAGGCTCATGAGATACAGTCCATTGCTAAGAAACTTGAGCAGTTCACGTGCGTTCTACTGGACAAGTTCATTGTCGGAGGCATCATTGCCAAGCTTCCTCCCTCGTGGAGGAATTTTGCTACTTCCCTGAAGCATAAGAGACAAGAGTTTTCAATTGTGGATCTCATTGGGTCTCTCGATGTGGAAGAGAAGGCGAGAGCAAAAGACGCACGCGCTCGAGGCTTTGAGGGAGGTTTGATTGCTAACTTTGTTCACAAGAAGAACTCCCAGTCCTACAAGCCCAAGAACAACAGTAAGTCTGAGGACAAAGGCAAGTTTGATAAAAAAAACAAGCCCTCACAGTCTACCAACTTCAGAGGAAGGCCGATAGGAAGAAGGGATCCTGCCATGTTTGTGGTGATCCCAATCACTGGGCTCCAAGATGCCCTAACCGATTTGAGGAGTGCGATAAGAGCGCCAAGACCGCTAATATTGTCATTGGAGATACTGAAATGAAAGATGTTGGGTATGGTATATTTCCAACTATCTTTTCAGTATGTCATTCTCCTGAATGGTGGATTGACACGGGTGCCAGTGTACATGTTTGTGTTGATATCTCAATGTTTTCTTCTTATCAGATCGCAGGGACTTCCTCCGTGTTGATGGGAAACGGGTCACATGCTTCTGTTTATGGTGTTGGTACGGTTGATCTGAAGTTTACTTCGGGAAAGATCGTGCGCCTGAAGAACATTCATCATGTGCCCGCCATAAATAAGAATCTTGTTAGTGGATCTCTTATGTGTCGAGATGGCTACAAGTTATCTTTTGAGTCCAATAAATTTGTAGTTTCGAAGTTTGGAAATTTTGTTGGTACAGGCTATGAGTGCGAAGGCTTGTTCCGCCTATCTTTCTCAGACGTTTGTAATAATGTTGTCAATCATATTTGCACAACAAGTGAATCAAATGTCTGGCATTCACGTCTTTGTCATATTAATTTTGGTCGTATGATGCGGCTAGCCAAAATGAGTTTAATCCCTAATTTCACTACTGTTAAAGGCTCTAAGTGTCAAGTATGGGTGCAAGCAATGCAACCACGCAAGTCTCATACGACTGCGGAGGCAAGAGATTTGGCACCACTAGAGCTTATACATTCAGATCTTTGTGAGATGAATGGTATGTTGACAAAAGGTGGAAAGAAATATTTCATGACGTTGATCGATGACTCCACTAGATATTGTTACGTGTATCTCCTTAAATCAAAAGATGAAGCTTTACATTTCTTCAAATCTATAAAGTTTAAGTAGAAAACCAACTCAATCGAAAGATCAAGAGAATTAGGTCTGATCGTGGTGGAGAGTATTTTCCAATGAATTTGATTCTTTTTGTGCGGAACATGGTATAATCCATGAGAGGACGCCTCCCTACTCACCCCAGTCAAACGGGGTGGCCGAAAGAAAGAACCAAACTCTGAATGATTTGGTTAACGCCATGTTAGACACTTCGGGTCTGTCCAAGGCATGGTGGGGGGGAGGCGATATTGACTGCGTGTCATGTCCTAAACTGAGTTCCCACGAAGAACAAAGAGATAACTCCATTTGAGTAATGGTAGAAGAAAAGGTTAAAACTCTCTTACTTACGGGCTTGGGGTTGTTTGGCGAAAGTCAATATATCAATTCCGAAGAAGCGAAAGCTTGGACCAAAAACTGTGGATTGTGTTTTTCTGGGCTATGCATTTCATAGCATTGGCTATAGATTTTTATAGTAAAATCTGAGGTATCCTACATGCATGTCGGTACAATAATGGAGTCGAACGATGCGACTTTCTTTGATGATATCTTTCCCATGAAGGATAAACCTAGTTCATCAAAACAGGAGATGCCTAACACTTCTAGTCAGGAATTAGTTACAACTCCTGAACCCACTATTCCGATGGAACACTTTGATAATCCTTTGGAGGATGACAATGAAATTCCTAAAAGGAGCAATAGACATAGGACTGCAAAGTCCTTTGGTGATGATTTTATTGTGTACCTCGTGGATGACACTCCTAGGAATATTTCAGAAGCTTCTGCATCGCCTGATGCTGACTACTGGAAGGATGCTGTCCGTAGAGAGATGGATTCCTGATGACCCACAAGTGTAGGGGATCGCAACAGTCTTCGCGGGTAGTTTGACCCTAATTTATTGATTCGACATAAGGGGAGCCAAAGAATATTTATAAGCCTTAGCAGTTGAGTTGTCAATTCAACCACACCTGAAAAGGATTTCTCTCGAAGCAATTTATCAGTAGTAACAGTGATTTGATGGCAGCAGTAGAATAGTAACAGCAGTAGTAAAATAAAGACATCAATGATAATGGTAAAAGCAATGATTGTAAACAGCGGGATTAAAACACCGTAGGCATAGGGACAGATAGACGGGCGTTGCATGAATAAGATTGCTCATGAAATGAACATAACTAAACACAAAGCAAATAAATATATAAATAGCATCCAAGTATCAAATAGTCATAGGCATGTATTCCTAATTTAGCTGTACATGCTTACAATAAGAACTTGCACAGCATCTTTTGTCCTGCCATCCGGTTTCAGCCGGGCCAATTAAGGAACTAATGGCAATTAAGGTGTTCCTTTTAATAGAACACCGGATCAAAGCATTAACACACAATGAATACATGTAACCCTCGAGTTGCCAACCATTCCCATCGATGTCCCCGTTTCTATTACTCGGGGTCTCCGGTTCCGGTTGACAACAAGTGCATACAACTAGTAGATAGGATCCAAACAACAATTATACTCATGCAAACATAAGTGTTCAGATCTGAAAACATGGCACCCGGGCCCAAAGTGACAAGCATTAAGCATAACTAGTTGCACCAACGATGATTAACACAAATAGAGGATAGTAGGCATCGTGCCCTAACAATTTGGCATCGGATTACATGAGCAATCTTATTCAATCCCTTCCATCCCCTTGCCTACAGCAGGGAACTACTCAAACATGGAGGGGGACGACATGGATGGTTGATGGAGAGGCGTTGGCGGTGATGATGGCGGCGATCTCCACTCTGGCAGGGTGCCGGAACAGTGATCCTAGACCCCGAATTTAGGGTTCGTGATGGCGGCGGAGCTCCGTAAGGTTTCTGGAAAAAGTGTTCGGGGGCTCGTCGTTTTAGGTCGAGAGGAGGCTTATAAGCGAAGGGGGGTCGAGAGACGAGGTCCCAGGGGCAGGGCCGGCCTCCTGCCACGACTTGGACCCCACCCGCGGGTGGGACCCGCCCCTACTCCCGGGGTGGCCCCCCCTCACGGTCTTCTGGCTCCGTGGCTCTTTTCCCTCAAAAATACTTTTTATAATTTTTCTGGAATTTTCCGCGAACTTCTGAACCCTGCACAAAAGAAAGACACCAAATGCAATTCTGCTGAAAACAGCGTCACTTCGGGTTAGTTCCAAACAAATTCATTAATAATCAGAGGCAAAACAATAGCAAAGTGTTTGGAAAAGTAGATACGTTTGCGACGTATCAGCTCCCCCAAGCTTAGCTCATTGCTTGTCCTCAAGCAATTCAGTTGACAAACTGGATGTGATAAAAGAAACTTTGACAAACACATTTGCTTCATTTAGAGCATAGAAGTTTAAACCATGATCAGTATTTTAATAAGCACAAGAGAGAAGTTACAAAAACAATAGAACTAAAGCAATCATGGAGACTTATGCAAAACTCACAATATGCTAACAAGTAATAATTTAAACATGCAAACAAATAGCACCGATGCAATGCATATAACTAGGCATGGTAAAGTGATCTCTCGCTTGCCCCTTTTGTGGGGCAAAACATAAATGCTGGGCACCTCTTGAGACATTAAACGGTGACTAGACATAAAGTTATCAGAATTGAGAAGTATCTCAATCATGCTCCAATCATTAAAACTTTGGGACAAAGCACATTATACTCAGAATGACAGCAATGCTCTATAAGATGGTGCTCAAAGAAGGGTGACGACTCAACATTAATATATAAAAGAAAGGCCCTTCGCAGAGGGAAGCAGGGATTAATCATGTGCTAGAGCTTTTTATTTTTATAAGCAGAAGTAAAACAGTTTTGAGAGATGCATGCTTTCGTCAACGATTTCACAACAGAGAGGCTATCTAGTCCCTCATAACAAGCAAGGCTTTTAGACTTGTGAGAGCAGCTGGTTTTTAGAGGAGCGAGTACGCTCCTCTTTCTCCTTCGTTTCACCACTGTCTAATGTTTGAGCTGATTTCTCAGATTTTGCATTGGGCGGAGGAGAATGGTGTGTTATATTTATATTTTGCTTAAGCTGCTCTCGGGTTAATTCAAGTGAAGACGTAATCCATCAACACCGGGTGAAAAGGGGGAAATGACCTTGCTTGTCACAAGTTATATCTAGCCCTCTACTGCTTCCTCATGAGCTAAAAACAGAGACATAAAAAGAAGCATTTTTTTCGAATGATTTAAAGGTAGCACATGACAAATTTACTTGGAATGGCGGTGAAATACCATATGTAGGAAGATATAGTGGACTCAAATAGAATACTTTGGCTTAAGGAAAATGGATGCACGGATGGACAATTACACCCAGTGCAAATGGAGGCTAGCAAAAGACTCGGGAGCGACTGATCAAGAGCACTACTGTCATAATCATGCTTTGCGACAAAATCAATCAATGAATAAAGTATAAGAGTGATACTACAATTCTAAGCACAATAAACCGTCAAGGCTTAACAGACTTTATTTTTAGTCTTTTACATGTGTGAACATGTGCCAAGTCAATCCAAATAAATTTTTTGGAGGAGGATCTCACTTCACCATACCATATTATAAACAATGCAAAACATGCTCACATCTACATGACAAATTATCCACTCTTAACAAGTTGAGGCTAAGCATAGGAATCCATAAAAACTAAGTAATATCATCTACGCAACATCCTACCATAGCAAACTAAAACATGAGCATGAGGATAAGCATCTGTACAAAAATGAAAACAAATAGAGTTCATACCGAATTTTCTCATCGAATCCGCGTCGCCAAATATTATCATTATTGCATAGACGCTTGCACGACCGAAAGATATGGAAATAATAAAAATGTGCAAGTGTCGTCACAAACACAGGTTGAACTCTGAAACAACTACAAGACGAAGAAGAGAAAATATTTTTGTGTTTTTCGAATAGTGAAGGGAATAGCGCAAAACTAGAAGATAAATCTTTTTGCTGTTTTCAATTTGGGAAGAAGCGACTAAAGCGAAGTAGAAAACAAATGAAAAAGAAACAAAAGAAAATATTTTTGGTCTTTTTGATTATGAGAAAGAAGAGGCAAACAAAGAGGAAATCTTTTTGGATTTTTGATTAATAAACAAAAAGAACAACTAAGGCGACTGAGCAAATTGAAAAGAGCGAAAAGAAAGCAAAAAAGAAAACTAATGAATATACAAAGGAATAACGAAGACACCGACATATGATAGTTGAGTGAACGAAATAAAAAGATGTCGGTGAGAAATACGTACTCCCCCAAGCTTAGGCTTTTGGCCTAAGTGGGATCCATCTACCACGGCGGCGGCACGCCCCAGTTGGCGCCCGTCTATGGCTGCCACTGCGAGTCATGTGGCTCCTCCTCAGGGGCTAATGATGCGAGGTACTCATCCAGCACCTCCTCAGGAAATGAATATCCATCCCTAGCAGCAGAGTTAAACAAAACAGGAGCAGGCAAGCTCACAAAGCGAGGGTTATCCAAATCAAAACCAAATAACAATCTATACTGCAAGTTCTCCAAAGTGGAATCATAAGTGACATAGTGGTGAGCTTTCATTGCAGCAAGATTAGGCTTAATAAAATCAAACTCTAGATGATCCTCTCTAGGAAGAAGCATGGCAGTAGCGAGCATGATCGAAGCAATAATGCCTCCATAAATAGGCCCTCTAACCTTGTTAGTGCTAAGACGACGAGCAATAAGAGCGCCAATGTTATAAGTTCCATCACAATTAATTGCGGCAGCAAGAATAGCAAGATCAAGACTAGTCATGTTACTCGTGTTATCCCGGGGAAGGATACAACGAGCAATGACATAGCCCAAATACCTCACAGCTGGAAACTGAATGCTCCCAAATTTTGCACGCGTAGAGTTTCTCCAATCATCATGACAGATTCCGGCATAGAGCTCCTTGAGGTACTGGGGCTGCGTATTCATCTTGCCTGTGAGCCCCGAGTTCCTCACTCCTAAAGCGCTGCAAAACTCAGACAAAGGCATCCTACAAGGTCGCTCATATAGCATGAACTCCACACTAGGGTGATATGGATCATCATTGAAATTAAAGCTTTGCACAAAGATGTTAGTGAGCTTAAGATATTGGGCCCTCTCCACTAATACAATATTTGTCAACGATGCATTAGTGACAAGACTAGTAAATTCATTGCGTATACCTGCAGCTTGTAGAAATTCATAACATGGGTATACCGATGAAAGCACATCCGTCTCTCGAGCAAGCACAATAACACCAAGTGGCTCCAAATCTTCATTATATGAAGGCCTCATTGGTGCATTAGAACTTGACCCTCTCATTTCTCGACGAGAAGAGGGCTCCTTCTTCTTAAAGATCCCACCTAAATTGAACTTAGGCATGTTCTTCCTTTTCTGAAATTTTTCAACAAACCTCGTAAAACTGGAAAATAAAATATAGGAAGTGCATTAGACTATTCCTACAACTCAATATCAACTAGTACATGCATCAAATCCATCTAACAAGCTACAAATCAAGCATGCAAGCTCATATTCAAAGTCATAAACAACAGCAAAATACTCAACTTATACAAAACCATTCAAGATTCTAATTGGAGGGGTGAAGGAGTCACATACCAGAGAGTATTTTCTCCAAATTTCAGCAAGAATAATGGGCTGAACAAAGAGATCGAAAATCCCAGCACTCAAGAGCAAAAACTCGGGTTTGAGCAATGGGGGAGTGATTTTTCGAGAGAGAGGGAGTGTGTGGGAGGCAGCTCACCTGGTGGGGCCCTCCAGGGGGCACAGGCGGCCTTTGGCCGCGGCCAAGGCCTCACCCGCGGGTGGGACCCGCCTGTGCCCCTGGGGTGTCCCCCAAGTCAGCCCCAAGCACTCCCGTGTCTCTTTAAAAATAATAAAATTCATGTAATTTTTCTGGAATTTTTTGAAAACTTTTACAGAAGAACTTAAATGAGATCAAAATAAGCTAATAAAATAGGATAATTGTATTTAAAAAGGACAAACTAAGCAAGAAATAAAAATTACAGAAAAATTAAAGATGAGCAATAGAAGAAAATTTAATGAATCTTGATATCTTTATGTTGCTAAAGTTGGTTTGTTAGCAAGGTTGATCAAGTCTTGCTACCACACCAAATTTATTTGACATAAATTATTCAATATTCAACAGACAATCAAGTTACCTCATATTGAATAGGAATTGTCCCAATCATGAGAGTTTCATATTTTCTTGAATGTGTATGAATAGGACAATCAATAGTTCCAATCTTAATGGATTCAATATTCTCAATGGAGTTCAAACCAATTTTGGTATTGATCTTCTTTGGAAAGTACACCGTGTGTTCTTTATCATCAACATTAAAAGTAACTTTTCCTTTATTGCAATCAATAGCAGCCCCTACAGTATTAAGAAAAGGTCTCCCAAGAATAATAGACATATTATCATATTCAGGCATTTCCAATACCACGAAGTCAGTTAGGATTAAACAATTAGCAACTTTAACAGGAACATCCTCACAGATACCAATGGGCACAGCAGTGGACTTATCAGCCATTTGAAGGGAAATATCAGTAGGAATAAGCTTATCTAATAAAAGTCTCTATCTTATAAAGAGAAAATGGCATAACACTAACTCCTGCACCAAGATCACATAAAGCAGTTCTAACATAATTATTTTTAATGGAGCAAGGAATAGTAAGTATACCTGGATCACCAAGCTTTTTAGGAATCTTGCCATGGAAAGAGTAATTAGCAAGCATAGTGGAGATTTCTTCATTAGGGATTTTTCTCTTATTAGTGACAATGTCTTTCATATATTTTGAATAGGGAGGCAACTTAATAGCATCCGTCAAAGGAATTTGCAAAAAGAGGGGCTTCATCCATTCACAGAATTTATTATAGTGTTCTTCTTCCTTAGCCTTCTGAGATTTAGATTGAAAAGGCATGGGTTTTTGCACCCATGGCTCTCTCTCTTTACCATGTTTTTTAGCAACAGGAGGTGCAGTCTCCTCCTCCTGTTTTTCGGGTTCATTAGTATCATTATCATGCTCATTACCACTTTCAGTTTCAGCATCCGAATTAGAGACGGCATTAGGATTATTACTGTAGGTTCTTTATCAAGTTCCATATTACTAGCTTCTCCTAATTCTTTATGTTTCTTCTTTTCCTTTTTCTTTTTAGGGGAACTAGTAATATTATTTTCAACCAGTTGAGATTCTTGTTCAATTCTTTTAGGATGTCCCTCAGGATAAAGAGGATCTTGAGTAGCGATACCTCCTCTAGTTAAAACACCACAAGTTTGTTTATTACTTTGTGTAGGAATTCTAGCAAGCAAGTCTTTTTGCACTTTAGTAATTTGTTCAAGTTGAGTTTGGACCATATGAAAATGCTTAACACGACCTTTTGACATCATTAGCAGTTTTCTCCAAGACAGAATGCAAATTTTTAATAACCAGGGTGTTATCATTTAATTGTTCTTGAATTTGCATATTATAATGAGTTTGTTTGAAAATAAAGTTATCAAATTCATCCAAACACTGCCTAGGAGGCTTACTATAAGGAATATCATTAACAGTAAAATTATGAAGAGAGTGTACCTCTACCATAGGTGGGTGAGTGATAGGCTCACATAAAGTTTCAATTGGAGGTAAATTCTTCACATCTTCAGCTCTAATACCTTTTTCCTTAATAGATCTTTTGGCTTCTTGCATATCTTCTGGGTTTAGGAAGAGCACTCCCCTTTTCTTCGGAGTTGGTAATGGAGGAGGTTCAGGAATGCTCCATTCATCATGATTTTTGGCAATCTTAGCCATTAGTTCTTCAGCTTCATCTACAGTCCTTTTCCTGAAAACACAACCAGCACAACTATCTAGGTATGTCCTAGATTCAACAGTCAGTCCATTATAAAATATATCAAGGAGTTCATTCTTCGGAATATCATGCCCTGGCCGAGCCCTGAGTAATGATCCGAATCTCCCCCAAGCATTAGGGAGATGCTCATCCTCCAATTGTCTGAAATTGAAAATTCTCTGCAAAGCCTCATGCTGCATGTGAGCGGGAAAATATTTTGCAAAGAAAACATCAAGCAATTCATGAGGACTTTTTATGGATCCATAAGGTAAAGAATTATACCATACTTTGGCATCATCTTTTAATGAGAAAGGAAACAATTTTACTAAATAGTAACGTTGTATCTTTTTATCATCAGAAAATAGAAGGCTAAGTGAAGCTAATTTATTCATGTGTTCTACAACATTGTCATCCTTAGTTCCACAAAAAGGATCAGATTCAACATTAGATATGAGTGAAAGATCTACAGAGAAATTAAAATCATCATCTTTAATGCATATGCGAGAAGTAGCAAACTCAGGATCAGGTCTAAATAATTCTTATGAGCATGCTTTTCAAGCAATTTCCTCAAAGCATCAGGATCTTTAGAAGCAGAACAATCCATATATTGTCTAATAAACTCATCATTAAGAGCAATGTAGGAATCATCAGGATACCTACTCTCATAATTATATGGATTAGGAGAGCTAACAGGTGTAGTAAGATTTTCATTGGGCATTGTAATTTCTTTAGACCTAGTGACAAGAGATTCTAAAAAGGGGCCTAAAGAACCATCATCATCGAGCACAGCAGAAGCATCATCAAATTCATCAGAAACAGTATCAGACTCAGAAAGCAAAGCATCAACAGTAGGACGAGTGTTCACAGGTGGTGTAACAAGTTGACTTAAAACAGTAGGTGAATCAAGAGTAGCTTTAGAGTTCAGAGCAGTACCTTTCCTTGTGGTGGAAGGCAGTATTGGAAACTTAGGATCTCGCTTACCCTTCATGATGAAGAGTAAATTACAGCAGATAGAAAAATTCCCAGGTGAACTTATAAATAGAGCTATGCTCCCCGGCAACGGCACCAGAAAATAGTCTTGATGACCCACAAGTGTTGGGGATCGCAACAGTCTTCGCGGGTAGTTTGACACTAATTTATTGATTCGACACAAGGGGAGCCAAAGAATATTTATAAGCCTTAGCAGTTGAGTTGTCAATTCAACCACACCTAAAAAGGATTTTTCTCGAAGCAATTTATCAGTAGTAACAGTGATTTGATGGCAGCAGTAGAATAATAACAGCAGTAGTAAAATAAAGACAGCAATGATAATGGTAAAAGTAATGATTGTAAACAGCGGGATTAAAACACCATAGACATAGGGACAGATAGACGGGCGTTGCATGAATAAGATAGCTCATGAAATGAACATAACTAAGCAGAAAGCAAATAAATATATAAATAGCATCCAAGTATCAAACAGTCATAGGCATGTATTCCTAATTTAGCCGTACGTGCTTACAATAAGAACTTGCACGGCATCTTTTGTCCTGCCATCCGGTTTCAGCCGGGCCAATTAAGGAACTAATGGCAAATAAGGTGTTCCTTTTAATAGAACACCGGATCAAAGCATTAACACACAATGAATACATGTAACCCTCGAGTTGCCAATCATTCCCATCGATGTCCCCATTTCTGTCACTCGGGGTCTCCGGTTCCGGTTGACAACAAGTGCATACAACTAGTAGATAGGATTCAAACAACAATTATACTCATGCAAACATAAGTGTTCAGATCTGAAAACATGGCACCCGGGCCCAAAGTGACAAGCATTAAGCATAACTAGTTGCACCAACGATGATTAACACAAATAGAGGATACTAGGCATCGTGCCCTAACAATTTGGCATTGAATTACATGAGCAATCTTATTCAATCCCTTCCATCCCCTTGCCTACAGCAGGGAACTACTCACACATGGAGGGGGACGACATGGATCGTTGATGGAGAGGCGTTGGCGGTGACGATGGCGGCGATCTCCACTCCGGTAGGGTGCCGGAACAGTGATCCTGGACCCCGAATTTAGGGTTCGTGATGGTGGCGGAGCTCCATAAGGTTTCTGCAAAAAGTGTTTGGGGCTCGTCGTTTTAGGTCGAGAGGAGGCTTATAAGCGAAGGGGGCTCGAAAGACGAGGTCCCAGGGGCAGGGGTGGCCTCCTGCCGCGGCCTGGACCCCACTCACGGGTGGGAGCCGCCCCTGTTCCTGGGGTGCCTCCCCCCTCGCGGTCTTCTGGCTCCATGGCTCTTTTCCCTCAAAAATACTTTTTATAATTTTTCTGGAATTTTCTGCGAACTTCTGAACCCTGCACAAAAGAAAGACACCAAATGCAATTCTGCTGAAAACAGCGTCAGTTCGGGTTAGTTCCAAACAAATTCATTAATAATCAGAGGCAAAACAATAGCAAAGTGTTTGGAAAAGTAGATACGTTTGCGATGTATCAATTCCATCTTGGCTAATGGTACCTGGGATATCAGTGATCGTCCTTATGGGTGCAAACCTGTAGGATGTAAGTGGGTGTTCAAGAAGAAGCTTAGGCCTGATGGTACTATCGAAAATTACTAGGCAAAGCTTGTGGCCATGGGTTATACCCAAAAGGAAGGTGAAGACTTCTTTGACACTTACTCACCTGTTGCCAGAATGGCCACCATTCGTGTGCTACTATCATTAGTTGCCTCACACGGTCTTCTCGTTCATCAAATGGACGTTAAGATGGTTTTCCGAAATGGAGAGCTGGAAGAGGAAATTTACATGGAGCAGCCAGATGGTTTTGTAGTACATGGTCAGGAAGGAAAGGTGTGCAAGTTATTGAAGTCGCTATATGGTCGCAAGCAAGCCCCTAAACAGTGGCATTAAAAGTTTGAAAGAACGTTAAATGCCGAAGGCTTTATTGTTAACGAAGCTGAAAAATGTGTGTACTATCTCCATGGTGGGGGCGAGGGAGTTATTTTGTGTCTGTACGTCGATGACATACTGATATTTGGGACCAACCTTAACGTGATTAAGGAGGTCAAGGACTTCTTATCTCATTGTTTTGAGATGAAGGATCTAGGAGTAGCTGATGTTATCTTAGACATCAAACTGTTGAGAGATGACGATGGTGGGATTACTCTGCTTTAATACCACTACGTGGACAAGGTCTTGAGTCGTTTTGAGTATAGCGACTGCAAGCCTTCTCCAAACCGTATGATCCCAGTGTGTTGCTTCGAAAGAATCGACAAATTGCTAGAGATCAATTGAGATACTCGGAGATTATTAGCTCGCTTATGTATTTGACTAGGACCACGAGGCCTGACATCTCTTTTGCTGTAAGTAAACTAAGCCGGTTTGTTTCCAATCCGGGAGATGATCATTGGCATGCTCTTGAGAGGGTTATGCGCTATTTGAAAGGCACTGCGAATTATGGTATTCACTAACCGGGTATCCGAGGGTACTGGAAGGTTATAGTGATTCAAATTGGATATCTGATGCTGATGAGATTAAGGCCACAAGTGGTTATGTATTTACACTTCGTGGTGGCGCTGTTTCCTGGAAGTCTTGCAAGCAGACCATCTTAACGAGGTCAACTATGGAAGAAGAACTCACAGCACTAGACACTGCCAATGTTGAAGAAGAGTGGCTTCGTGAGCTTTTGATGGACTTACCTATGGTTGAGAAACCAATACCCGCCATCCTAATGAACTGTGATAATCAAACAGTGATCATCAAGGTTAATAGTTCTAAGGATAATATGAAGTCATCAAGGCATGTGAAGAGGAGACTGAAATCTGTCAGAAAAATGAAGAACTCCGGAGTTATTGCGTTGGATTATATCCAAACATCTAAAAATTTGGCAGATCCCTTCACAAAGGGTCTATCACGCAATGTGATAGATAATGCATCGAAAGAGATGGGTATGAGACCCACGGTATGAGTTGTTTTCAGTGGCAACCCACTCTATGTGATCGGAGATCCCGTGAAGTAGAATTGGGAGACAAGCTGTTGATCAACTGAGAGAAGAGTATCCTAACTTTATATAATACCACTCCGTGAAGATGTAATACTCTTCTGAACTTCATGGCAGGTTGATGTATATCTTAATGTGTTCCAAGAGTCTTTTTATTTTAAAGAAGAGATGTTTCCTGCAGAACATCTTTTGAGGAACACACCTATATGAGCCTGACCGTCAAACATCACAGTCTATGAGAGTTGGGTGCTCTCTAATAAACTCATGAAAGGCCTTGGAGTATGACGTATAAGCTCCACCCACGGGGAAGTCCCACGGTAGCCCAGTATCGGTCAAGACTTTGTGTGAAGCTAGATTCGTAGAAAACTTGCAGTTTGAGGCACAGTCCACTGTTCAAGTTGCAAACTAGGGTAACATGAAGTTCTAGGTGCAAGTTCAACTTAACAGTCTCCACTGCAGTACCGGTATATAAACAATGTTTGAGAACCTAAGGCAAATTCTATGTGCCTCTAGTATCTGGTGGGGGATTGTTAAAATTTTGGCCCAAACAGCCAGCCCTTTTAATTAATCCAATAATTCTTGAAAATCCTAGAGGCCCATGTGGCCCATTCATGCATGGCAAGAGGTGGGACAAAAAGTTTAGTCCCATACCGCTAGTTGGGAGAGAGTTTCACCAGCCTATAAGGTGAGCCTTTCTACCACTAGTATGAGGCATAGAAACGGGAGAAAATAAGAGAGAGCTACACGCGCGCTCCTCCTCCTCCGCCCGCCTCGCCACGCCTCGCCTCGTCACGACACGTCACGACGAGGGTTGCGGGAATGAGCCGAGCCGATGGCTATATTTTTGCCACGCATGATTGGAATACAAACGGGTACGCGAAAACTAAACCGTTTTGCTTAGTGGACAATTAATTCAAACCTGAGTGTTTCCTATTCAGTTCGTCTTTTGTCTCTTCGTTTCATCTCCCACGCATCATGTTCGCCTTCTCCTCTGTGTCTATAAAAGAGAGGTCGCTCCTCTCCCGAAAAATAACACAACAGCCACACCTCTCATGCGCCTGCTGTCGTCGATATGGGACACGGATACCCGCAAGGAGAATCAATGTGGCCCATCAGGGATAGCCCAGCAGGCCGACTCCGTTTTCCTAATCACGAACGACCCACACTTGCAGACTAGTCCAATCCAATGCGGACTTCCCCTAGGCAACCGAACATCAACCATTTGCTTTTTGCACAACTTGTGATTTATTTGTTTGCCAATTCCTGACAGGCTGATTCCTGGAACAAACCGATACTGCACTATTTCTGGTTTTAAGTCAGAGTAGGACAAGGACTCACCTTACCGACTTGTAATAGATTAGCCGTGTCCTACAAGGACTCAACTTGTAAGCCGGCCCCGTCCAACTATATAAGGAGGGGCAAGGCGCACCAAGAGGATACGTCCAAGAGGGACAATCAGAGAGAACCACAACGAGGTAGAGGGAAGAAGCCCGACGCTCAACACAAGCTAGATCAAAGAGAGAGAGATCCAGACAATCCAACAGACAGAACATAGAGGGAACAGAGGACTTAGAGCCTCAACTCCCGACCTACGCAATAGAGGAGCCGCCTCATCGGCGACTTCCACCATGAGAGGAATAAGACCTAACCACAAACAACACGTAGGGATATTACCGGATGATGTTTCCCGGGTCCCAAATCTGTATAAATCTTCTCTCCCGTGTCGTTCGTCTACTAACCCACATCGACAATGCCCACGCGTACATAGTCCCGTATCTTCCCGCGCGTACATAGAGGAGCCGCCTCATCGGCGCCCACCGTGGGGCTAAGTGCGCGTAGATTCAAAATTCGATGGGTCCAATCTTCATCAACGACGACGACGAGTTCATCACCGCATCGGTCAAGTGACTTGGACGCATCAAGATCTTCATCAACGCAGTTCACCGGATCAAGCATCAAGGTCGACTTCTGCGTCCGCGCCGGCTTCCAGCGTGCCGGCCGACTTCCAGCATCCACGCATCCACGCTCTGCGTCTGCGACCGCGTGAGATCCGAGCTAAAACACTGGGTCTGGAAACTTCATGTGACGCATCGACTCGGATCGATTGGAGGCAGCGCGGCCACGTACAAGCAAGATAAGAAAGAAAAGGAAAGAGCAATCTAGGTCGGATCATGATTCCGCTGCCCAAAAAGGAGCATCGCTATTTGCGCCAAGTCACACAGCAAGCAACGACCATGTGCACATCGAGTCGGATCAGAAAGAAAAAAAAAAGTAAGTTGGATAGCTACATTCGTTGCCAAAAACCTCACGTCAAGAAGAAAAAGAAAAGAGATCAACCGTCCCAAACTAGCACGGAGTACTGTTTGTACTCGTACAAGGATCGAAGGAAGTTAAAGAAAGAAGTGAAAAGAGCAAAGCAGCTCACGTACCACGTCTCAAACGTGAAGAAGAAAAAAAAAGAAACCGATTACTACAAGTACTCGGAGGGCAAGTCATCAAGGAAAAAAAGGGAACGATCAAGACAACTCAAGCATACACGGGGTGAGTCGGCTAGCCGGCGACCCGGTCAAAAGGACTCGGACGACTTCGACGACGACGGTCCGTCAACTCACGAGCGTCATCGACTATAGAAAAAACAAGCTAAGTCTTCTTTTTATTTAAATTTTATATTTTTTAGTCAATTAAATAAATCCGCCACCTCTGAGTTAATCTCGGGGGCTATTAATTCTTCTGAGTCGTAAGGTTGCCAAAGAGGACTAAGTGCCATGAGCACAGTCCAAACATAGCTATCCTGGCTCAGGCGATGGACGTTTGTTTCTTTACTAGGTCAGATGCGAAACGCAATAGACCAAGTAGTGCGTATGAACAAAGCCAGATCGACTCTGAAGCACAGAGGCCTTTGTCGACAGAGCAAATCATATTTGCATGAAAAAATTCGTCGCGAAAGCCTACTTAGTCGAGTCGAACGATTAATCATTTGATAAAAAATAAAGCAAATCGTTGTGATATCTATTTAATTTTTATTTTCCTACATCACGAACGGTGTAATGCATACACAAGTTTCATTTCAGGTACCTCAAAAGGAGTCCCGAGTTGCTGCAGGCAAACAACCCGGCACTCGGGGGCTACACCGTTCAAAACTCAAAAACAGAAGTTATACATAAAGGAGTCCTGAGTCGTCGCAGGCAAACAACCCGACACTCGGGGACTACATCATTTGAAGTTACGAGTCATCAGTACAAGCTCCAAGCCATCACAAGTTAACAACTCGGCGCTTGGGGGCTATATATACCGGTGTAAACAAGCTCGGGCGAAGTCACACAACTCGTCTAAAGGACCCGGAAAAAATTCCAACTCAAACGAGCCGGCAGGAGAAGCCGGCAATATCTATGCCAACAACCCGACAACATCTACGCCAACAACTCGGCAACGTCTACATCGACGACTCGGCAAACGTCTACATCGACGACCCGGCAACATCTACGCCAACAAACCGGGAACATCTACATCGACGACTCGACAACGTCTACATCGACGACTCGGCAAAGCCTACCTCGACAACCCGGCAAATGCTGAAGCCGGGTGCTGCGACATCATCGACGTCTACGACTCGGCAAGCGTTACATCTACGAGCCGGAAAACAACTCTACACGGACTCCGTATCCCAAGAAGACAACATCTATAACAAATCAAGACCTTCCTCATGACTCTGCGAGACACCTACCTCCTGGTTCTCAAACTTTACGCCGCCGATAAAGACTTCTACATCCCATTCTGCGGCGTGCACCGCGGGACGGGATAGTAGGCCTCCGGAACCCCGCCTCTCATGATTCTGTATGGGAGAGGAGCGATAAGGTTTTTGGGGAGCGTTACTGCGGGGCTACTGACCTCTTCGTCGACACGGACGCCGACGACTTCTTCCCCAACGACGACTACTACCCCGACGTCAACGACATCTTCGGCAACATGAACACGGACGATGCCAACAGGTCTTCCTCCAACACCCCGTATGTACTCGTCTGTGTTCTACTACACATCATGCTTCAGACAATTTTCATAGCAACTTCTGTAGAATTGGTATTTGCGTACTCTATAGAATTGCTGTTGGCATACTCACTACAATTACTATTTCTGTACTCTCTGTTAGATTGCATGACTAGTCTAATTCATGTTTTCTTAGTCATGTTTTATCTACTGTTTTTACGAATTAAATCATGTGAAATTTTTCTAATATTTTCAACAGAACGTACCACTAGTTCGATGAAGTTGCCCTCCGGGGCATGCAGATCGCAACCCGGTATGGTTCTTTGGATGGCCGCTGCGCCCTGTGTGGAGCATTAGAGAATGCCTCCCGTATTTTTTTTCGATTGCTCCATAGCTAAGTTTACATGGAGTGCGCTTCGCTTGGCCCTTGGGAGGGACTAGGTCCCGACTAGGTTTGCGCACTTTTTCACCATCTTGACAACTCTTTCGGGAAACTATTGATGGATGTTTTGGGTCATGTTCTTGGCCCAATCATGGGCCCTCTGGCATGTTAAAAATAAGGCGCGTGCTAGGCATAGGTCGTCCTAGGCGCGGCATTGGTAGCTCCTTTAATCACCTTTCGTTTTGGCCATCCCTACGGTCCAAAACTGAGCTGCGGGTAATTGGATGCTTACCTCACGTGGTGTGGAGCCCACCGTACGACCAGGTCGCTTTCCGATTGTTCCCGCCGAGTCTGATCGTTATGGAGTTGATTCGTTGCACACAATATTTGTCCTAGCTTTACGTGGGTGGATCGCTGGCTACCGCACTTGCAACAAATCCTGATCTTGCCAACAAAATATTTCACCCCATGCAAAATAATATATATTATTGTACTAAATTTTAGCGAATATTTCGAAAAAAGTAGCGCTACGAAAAAGTGGTTAAACAGTTTATTATGCTCGAGATTGGTTTACAACAATAATCATCAACATTTTTTACAAATATCTTGAATGATTACAACAAAAATATATGTGTTTGCAGTAATTTAAAAAGTAGGTAAGCAACAATTTTTTACTACATATTTAATTGCAACAAAAAATTACCAACAATTCCAACAAAAATCGACGGTTACAACAAAAATCATGTGTTTGCAATAAATTTAAAAGTTGGTAAGCAATATTTTTTGCTACAAATTTAATTGCAATAAAAATCACCAACAATTTCAACAAGAGATACGAACGGTTACAACAAAAAAATATGCGTTTGCAATAATTTTAAAAGTGGGTAAGCAATATTTTTTTGCTACAAATTTAATTGCAACAAAAATCACCAACAAGTTCAACAAAAATTGAAGATGGTTACAACAAAAATTTACGTGTTTGTAGCAATAAAAATTTGGTTAAGTAACAAAAATTTATTAAAGAACTTATTTGCAACAAAAATCACCAACTATTTCAACAAAAATCATAAACGCTTACAACAGAAAAACATTTGTTTGCATCTTATGCAAAATTATAAAAATAGGGAAAACACAAATTTGTCTCAAACGCCAAGAAAACATTACAACATTTTCCATGTATTTTCTCAACATAACTCGTGTGAATTTGGTATAAATTTCAAAGAAGTAAACAACATTTAAAATTCATGAAAAAAATTAGTTGTACTATTGACCATGACGCCTTGATCTCGCTGATTTGACACCGTCGGCCACGAATCCGACTAGCCGGAGGTCCTTCGACGGTAGATCTGCTGACCCTGGGACCGTTCCAAAGGCTTTGTCGTCTACTCAGAATCGTCAGTCATAGTCCTAACTGTCAGAGAATCGGACAGCGTCGCGGGTGTAGTCTCTGAGGGTTCGTCTTCAAATAGGTTAGGTGACGGCTTGATCGGAACGTCGTCGGTATGACCGTACGACTATGTGGTGTACCAGCAAACAACCGGACTATACATGCATGTGTACCTAAGTATGTATTTTACTACGTAGCCAGTGCACATGTTGGGCACCAGCAGCTCTCCGTCTAGCGATCAATGGAGCTGCAAGTTGTTATGCCTTGCGCGCATGTGAAAGGGAAGGAGCGCAGCAGCCAGCCAGCCACTATGTGAAATAAACAGTGGGCGCTAGAAAAAAGGATAGGAGCGACGTGCCCGACTCGACGGAAGGGACCTATGTTCGCGTGCGATAGGTCGCCCTAATATAAGCATTTTCCTAAAAATAAGCTTGCTATTGAGAATAAGGTGATTCGGCACCCTAACATTCTCTTCAAATCTTTGATATTCCTGCAGCTTTGGACTCACACACTCTAGAGTAGAGACCAAGAGGGAGCGATGTGGCTGGCTAATGAACTCAAGAAGATACACCTCGCATGTTGGCCACCCATGCCTTGATGCCACGATGCTGAGCTACTGCGGCTGCTAGTTGTTTACTTTCCCTTTAGCTGGTTAAGCTGTATGCCGCAGCATTTTTTGTCTTATCGTAGTTTGGCTAAGCTGTATGCCAAACATTTTCTATCTTTTCGTAGTTTGGCTAAGCTGTATGTCGCAGCATTGTTTTCTCTTTGTCTAAGCTGTATGCCGCAGCGGTTTGTACGAATCATATGTGTGAACCTCAAGCTTTGTTAATTCAAAGTTGGGCAATAAAATACATTTTATCTAAAAAAAATGAAGAACGTACCTAATCATGACTAGGCGTTTGGGCTGCAAATCTAGCTAGTTTAGACCTAAGAACGATGCATGCATTGAAACATTCGAGTTGCAGTTCTTACCATGTCCAACGCCCCTTCTTTCCTTTGTTTGATATAGTGATATGTTTTGGGTTTCGGAAAAAATAAGATATGGGACACAACAAAATTACCGAAAATTTATGTCACAAATGAGGAAAATAAAGTAAAATTTACCTATAGTATTTAATTAATATAGGATTTGTTTTAGAAAAGAGCACACAGATAGGCACTCACATTATATCCCCCCCCCCCCCCCCCCCCCCTCTTTTTTTTTGAGAACCACATATCTTATATACTTACTAATTGGAGGCATCGTAGGAGACTCCACGTTAATTCTCACATGAAAAGAAAATTTAGCCATCCAATAGGTGCCGATAGATAACCTTAGCCGTATAAGATTAATAGATAACATCCACAACAGGCACGCCTCCCCTTCGTCTAACTAACCAAAATAATCCTGCCCTAGCATGTTTCCCTCTTGGAGCTGCTTTCATGTCGTCCAAGGAAGCCTGATGCACATTGACCCTCCGCTCCTCCGTGTCTCCTGCCAGCCTCCAGTTTCCTGATCTTCTCCATCCATTATCTTTCCAGAAGGATCTTCTCCCGTCATATGTAAGGTCAATCCGAGGCAAACAAGCCAGACGCCTACCAAGGTGTATTGCCTATTGCAACCCAAGGCCCCGTGTTGTAAGCACTAGTGGAAAACCCCCCTATTGTCCCGGTTGGTCTGGGCCATTCGTCCCGGTTCCCCAACCGGGACTAGCAAATCGGGACGAATGATAATCCCGGTTGGGACACCAACCGGGACGAATGGGGAGGGTCTTTTGTCCCGGTTCGTATTACGAACCGGGACTAATGGGGAGGGTCTTTCATCCCGGTTCGTAATACGAACCGGGACTATTGTCCCGTCAGATTTTTTCACTTTTTTCAGAAATTTCAGAAAATTGTTTAAATTTGTAAAATCAATAATGCTTATTCTGTAATTCATAAAAATATGAATAAAATACCAAAATGTTCAGAAAAATAAGACCTATTTGATTATGTCAAATGCATGCATGTTTAAAAAACTTAAATTAAATATTTTTTTAGAACTACAAAAATGCCACTACTAGTGAAATATTGTGAACCACTATTACACATATCGTCACGAATATATTACACACATCTCATTCGTCGTGCTTGGTCGAACATATTACAAACGGTACATGTAGTACACACGAGTTTCATTCTTATATATATACATCTCTTTTACACTCACTATTTAATTTCAACCTAGCTTATAATAGTATTCTCCTTTCGGATCTAGTACCTCTGCATCTAAGAATCCGGCAAATTCCTCTTGAATTGCTCGTACGCGATCCTGTGGTAGGAGGCCTTCTCGCAACCGTTCGATCTAATTAAAAAAGGGTCAATATATATGAATGAAAGTAAACACAATTGATGGCAATAAACTAAAATTATGAATATTGCATACGCACTTCAAGTTGTTTTAAGATTCTGCCCTTCTCACAGCACGTCTGACGAATGAACTCGCAGACGTAGTATCCACATAAATGATTCCCACTTCCCTGGCTCAAGCACTTTACGGGAACAGAGTTCAATCAAAATAATAATCAAGAATGGTAATGCTATTGAACTAGAATCAAAGAGATGCGCGGATCTAGATAGTAATACTTACATTTATTGGTTTAAATGTAAGATCCTTCGCCCAATCACCCCTAGCCCTGGCGGCGAATCGTTTCCAAGCTCTGCCCGGCAAAGAAAATGAATAAAGAAGTTATATATTAATTACTTGCTATCAGCAAATGAACGGAAAGTTGCCGATATAGTGCCATAATATGTTTGAAATTACCTCTGGAGGCATTCCTGCATGTCCGCCCAATCCTTAAGGGGTTTATGTAACGAGTCCATGACAAGTACTACTCCTTTGTCAGGCATAATGATTAGCAGAATAAAATGGAAGCTGCGCACGCATAAGTCATCAATTATACACTTAACATCGAGAAATTAAGCAAAATAGAATGTGTAGTAACACTTACTTGAAGTTGTAAGGAAATAGTATTTCTCTTTTGGTTTCGTTAAACCGTAACGCATTTACCAAGTTATTCTCTGTATCGTCGTAAAAATCATGGAGACTTTTTCATGAACGTAATCTGGGTCAACGAATCCAATGTCATAGATTTGTCCTCTTTTGCATCGGAGAATCTTCATTCTGCATAATTAATATAGTGATGAGTAAGATTATAAATGCAATGAACGAGGTGAGCTAGCTAGAGTCTTAATTATAGAAATAATACTTACAGACAATAGGCACTGATGATAGCTTTGTCAAGGGCGTCTTGTTGGTATAACTGAAATAATTCAGAAAATTCAATCATTACCACGCCAGCTCCATGCCCGTAATCCTCGTTCTTATATCCCACGTAGATCCAATTTACCCCTTTCTTTGATTTTGTCATATACCAACTATGCAATCTTCGCATTTTTGTTGGTAGATCTTTGACTAACTCAGGTTTGACGAGAGGATGCCCGTGCCGGTATATGTATTTTGGAACTATGTCTTCGTGAAATTGTATTTGGTCTAAGTACTAAGCAATAGACATGCCCCGAGCAGAGGCTGCTTCTCAGTATAGTGCAATAAACTCAGGATCGATGCCGACCGCACGTTTGCTCGACCCCACCTCGGTATTGGAAGACACTTTGAGCGGGGGGCACGATTGTTTTTTTCTGTTCTCTGAGCTGGGGAACTGATTTCCGGCTTGCACTACTACTCTCCGACCGCTGTTTATTTGCCCGAACCGACTTGAGAATAGAGCGGTCATAGTCTGGTGTCAGCTTTGGCGGGGGTTGGGCCATATTTTTCAGCATTTTCACGACATCGGCATGTTCTTGTGGGGTGGAGGGGAACTCTGGCTCTTTCGGCTTCTTGAAATTAGCAAACCATGCGTCGAGTTCGGCCTGTACGTACACCGCATTTTCCTCCGGTGTACGGTCGTAAGGTCTCTTGGCAAGATTCTTGTGAGGTACTTTTGGGAGGGGTGACCCCTTACGTTTCGGTGATCGGTTTTTATCGAACCCCAGAGTACCCACACGCGGCGCCGGAGAAGACTTACGCGGCGGCGGAGACGGTTGTGCTGGAGACTGAGGCGGCGGAGATGGCTGCACTGGAGACTGGTGAGGCGGCGGAGACGGCGCCTGAGGCGGCGGCGGCGAAGAGGACTGTTGCGCTGGAGAGTGGTGAGGCGGCTGCGGTGGAGAGGACTGTTGCGTTGGAGACTGGTGAGGAGTCGATGGCCTTGGCGGCCAGTTTGGAAGCACAATGAATTCCTTTAGCCATAGAATGGTCCCTTTCCTGGCTTCTCCAAGTTCAACCACCTCCCCATCTTCACCTGCAGGGTGTTCCAGCTTCAGCTCCTCAAATCCTTTACTAACTTCATCCACCCCGACAACAGTGTAGCCATGAGGAACCGGGGAGCAATGGAAAGTTGGTGTAGGTCCAATTGGTACGGCATAGCCGACCGCCACCTTCATGGTTAAGTTGAGCACTTTCACATGTAGCTCACAAGGTGTGCTCTCCGTGATATCATCCACTGGGTAGCGACGAAGAGGATCCGTCGTCAGTGCATCATCATCACCAGCCGGGACCATGCTCGAAGCCACGCTGCTTTTCTGATATGATGGGTCGGTAGCATCGACTGCAGCTTCTACAACGTGCTGCTGAGATAGGCCGGCAGTGCCTTGCTGGCTAAGTCGGTCAATTTGATCCTGCTGCCGCTTCATATATTGTTTCTTCTATATGACGCAGCCGGTCTGCAGCAGCGCTTGCTTCCCTTGCCTCCCTTTCCTTTATCCTCAGATGACTTTTATCGGGAAATATTTTCCTTTCCGCGGAAAGCCCATGTGCCCACGGCTTGGAGCCTGAGGTGCCTCGTGTTCGTCCTTCGTGTTCGGGATTCCCAAGGGCGCGAGCAAGCTCGTCATTCTCTCTATCGGGACGGAACCGTCCCTCTTCAACATCCTTGTGTGCTTTCCTAATTTCTCCGATGGGTAGTAGGGGATTATCCTTGTGTCTTCTGGTATATATGCACTTTCCTTCTGCGTCCAATGTGCCCCCATGCCCGTAAAACCAATTTCTTGACCGTTCGGTCCATCCTTCTTTTATAGGCTCTGGAACGATCCCTTTAGCCAGCAGGTCGGCCTCAAGTTTGTCCCACGTAGGCATGGAACAGGCGTAGCCACCAGCCCCCATAGTATGGTGGTACTTCTTTTTAGCAGCATTTGCCTTATTTATTGCAGACTTTGACTGAGCTTCCTCCGATTTCTTGTACGCCACAAAATCTTCCCAGTAGTCTCTTATCTTCTCATACCCGTGATCGAAATCCGGAGTTTTATCTTTCAAGATGAAGTCGGTGTACAATCTTTTCTTAAATTTGTTGAATAGCTCGGCCATCTTCTTAAGAGTCCACGCCTTGACTTTATCTACTAGAGCTTTTTTTCGGGCATCCATCTCCTCCTCATCTGGCTCCCCCTCCTCTGGATCCACCTCTGGCAACGGCAAGGTGAAATTAACCATGACCTTTTCAAAAAGGCGTTTTTTTTGCCTTCGGGGCCGAGCCAGCTAACTTCAGGATCCCTTGGCTTATTCCATTCTCGGATGGTGATCGGGACGTAGTCCCTAACAACAACACCGCATTGCTTCACAAATTTTTTTTCTAACATCAATTGGAGCAATGGGTTTACCGTCTGCAGCGACTTCTTCGATCCTGTACCGGAGATGGTCCTCCAACTTTTTGGTTGGGCCTCGTTTCGTCCTCACAGAGGATTTGCTCGATCCGGATGGCTAAAAGAAGAAAGACCGTTAGTATGTGTATATAGACAACAAAGGCTAAATTAATTAATATAAATATATATGCACCTCGTCGGAGTTTGTAATAATCAATGTTGCACCGGAGCCGCCGGCTTCTGCCTTGTCGGCTTCTCCCTCATCGGAGACGCCGAGTTCGGCCTCTTTCCAGACGTTGGAGACGCCGTCTCCTCGGTTGAGAGACTCATCCCCCTCACCGAAGTCGTTCAGAAAGTGACTTGCGTCATCCTCACCGTGGATCATATCCTCGAGGATATTTTCCTCATTTTCGTCTCTGCCGTGTGGTTCCATAGTTTCTGCAAAATACGAAAGTTATTTTCGGAGCCGTCTCTGCCGTGTAGTTCAGAAAACTTGTAGGAATAAAACGGTACTAGAAGGAAAGGCGCGCGTTGCTGCGCCCGTTGTTTCTACGCGTCGTCATGGTGATATATTGTAACATCCCAATTTTCAAAATTTGCATAAGCATGCATTCATGTCATCATATGCATTTGTTTGTGCATTTAATTTAGGTGGCTTGAATTGATTTTGTTTTTATTTATTCAAATAATGGAATAAAGGGTGCTAAGTAACCTTAGCCATGTTTCAAACTTTTTATTTTATTTTGTGGGCAAGACAAGTGCCATATTATTCTATAGTTGAAAAGCTCTCTAAAAAGTATTTTTGCAAATTTTATTAAAAAGTTTTGCTATGTTTTAATTGCTGTTTTGAAAACAGAAAAAGAAAAGAAAAAGGGAAAAGTTTTGTTAAAAAAAAAAAGGAAACCGGCCGTGCCAGCCCGAGCCAGCCCAGCAAGCCAGCCCGAGCCAGCCCAGCACCGTTCCGCACCCCGGCCCTTTCTCCCCTCTCTCTTCTCTCGCTGACAGGTGGGGTCCACGCTGACGCCAGCAGTGACGTCATAACCCCTCAGCTCCTGGCGCAAGAAACCGGCCGTGATACGATTCCGTTCGGCGATCAAATCCGAGCGAAATCCGTGGTTTTTGTTCCAAACCTCCACGCCCATATAAACCCCGTCCACCCCTCTCCAATTTGCCCCAAAAACCCTAGCCGATACGCCGCCAGGCTGCTCGAGCGCGACCCCGCCGTGCCGCCATTGCCGCCGGTAAGAAATCGATCTCCGGCCGAGCTCCGACGTCCCCAGCTCCTCTCTTCTCCCCCCTCTCGCTTCATCTCATCGTGGCGCACCTCTCTGACATCTCCTCCATTTTTTTTTCCCGCCTCCAGACCGACGAGAGCGTCCACGCACGCCTCGGGCCGCCGCCGTACGCAACTCCGGCGAGCAATCACCGGAGAAGGAGACCGCCCCGGAGCACCACCCCCTCGCCACCGACATCGCCGCGTCACGCTGATCACGCAGGTGAGATCCGCGCGTCCTGGAGCACCACCGATCGTCGAGAACGTCGCATGCCGACGCGTCGCCGCCGCGCGCCGCCGGTCACCGAAACCCTAGCTCCGGCCGGCCCGCATCCCTTTAGATCTGGACCGTTGGATCCCGATCCAGCGGCTCCGTTTTATTTCCTTAACCGAATCGGTACGGGCCAATCAGAGCACGCCGCATCAGCGCCGAGTCAGCTGCCTAGTCAGCGCCACGTCAGCCCCATTTTCTGTAAATTCGGCCGAATTGTTTTAATTTGGCAGTTTTGCAGAAAAACCCCTGAACCTTAGAACCATCATATCTTTTTAATGGCTCGGCCAAATTTAATGAACTTTATATTTTTGAAAACCTTATAACCTGTAGAATATTTTAGAACCATTAGTTTTCTGTTTTGCCAACTTTAAAATTATTCAAATTTCAAATGAGGGATTTGAGTAATTTTGGCATAACTTTAAATCTATAAATTATTTTAAATTGTTTTCTTCTGCAAAAGTGTGTCTTTTAGTGTCCTCTGTCCAGTAGATATTTTAGTTTGCACTTGTGCATCATGCATTGATAATGTTTTGTAAAAACTCAAATAGTGGCATTTTGACTATAGTAATTGTTTTTAAATTATTAAAGCCACTTAAAATATGAATCATGAGCATCATACATATAGTAAATAACAGAAAATAATAACTTTATTTTGTTGTTTAATCTTGACTTGTGTTGTTAGTAAATCATCATGCATACATATTTTGTTGTATTGCTTTATTGCTTGTGTATTGAATTGTTGCAATTTGTTTGTTTAGATTGTGAAGAGTGCCAGGAGTGCTGTGAGTGTTGCAACCTGAACAACTATCAAGGCAAGTGCATACACAATTCATGAATGACCTATTACTATGTTTTTATATTGCACCTTAGACTATTTTCCAGTAGCATGCATGATAGGCTGTTTTTAATAAAGTTATATGCTATGCAAACCTGTTAGGTTAGCCACATGTTTAGATGACTAGTGACCTATATTAATTTAGTAGATTGGCTTGCTGCAAAAATGATTGTTTTGTGGTAGATGATTTAAGAAAATTCTACTAAATTAATGAATCGCCTGGGTGGATGTTGGAGTTGTACTGGTGGGTCAAAGTTGAGTGGCTGCTCAGGCCCAGTTCTGCGGGTACCTGAGTACGTGCACTTGTGCTCGCCACCCAGGGTATCAGAGATTTCATGTCACTCCATGTCTAGCTTACTTCTAGTGCAGCCACTAGTCATATGGGCTCTGTCTTGATTAAGTAAGTTGAGTGGACCTGACAGGACGAACAAGCAGATGTAGGGGATGTAGGTTGGTATTGTTCGGACGTTTGTATGGGAAAGCTCTTCTGAAAGATCTCGTCTTGGTCTTCTCCTTTCCTTTTCACTAAATGAGGGTTAAGGATGGAATGGGTTGATCGAGTCTAGTGGGGAAAGTGCCACAAACTCTCGAGAGTAAATAAAACTAAGATCTTAGCCGTGTCCCCAGTTATGGACAATTTGAGTAACTAAGCAAGGTGGTCGACAGAAGAATCTCATTCATTCCAATTTCAGAATAAAATTTGATGGGTGAACAAGGGTAGACGAGATATTGGTTTTCATGCCATGTTTATCTCAATAATAGTTGGTTTTAAAAGAAATGTTTTACAAGTGTAGGATAAATTTTGCTTTGCGCAAGAGCCTTGAACTCCACAAGCCAAATAAGCATGTAGAATAGTCTTGCCATTTAATATCCACCATAGTATGACACTTGCCAGCCTGTCACAAGGTATTGACCCAAATTCTCTGGGCTGCAACGTTAATGTTGCAGGTTGTTCAGATGAGGAGTAAGGACGTTTGATTTCTTCGAGCTTACAACCAACATGTTCGCCAGTGGCACATGGAGATGATGGAGCTCATTGCTACTTTATTTATGCTGCTTGAACTCTGAATAATACTTGTGGAACTATATTTATTTTTAAGCTAGCTTCGGCTATGCAAAGTTGTAATAAAGTACTTTATTTCTGGATCATTCGTAAGAGCGATGTAATAACGTTTAACATTTATGCATGATATTACATCCTGTTGGTGAATGCTAGCCATACTCGATCCAGGGCCTAGCAATTCACGAGGTATTCTTGCTTTTCAAAGTGAGGGTGCTACAGAATGGTATCAGAGCGTAATGTTGCCTGTAGGCTCGAAAACCCTAGGTTTGGTTTAGAAGTATTAGGTTTACCCTTTATGCTATTTTCGAATTTTAAGTTATTAAAGTTCTACTTTAATTATTTTAAGTAATTTCCTTCTTGTAAATTTTCTTATCATGTTCTTTTGATCTAATAATCCTCTTCTCTTCAACTTATAGATGTCTGGAATCATCAAGGAGGTGATAGCTGCCCCTCAGTCGTCCCTGCACTTCAGTGCGCTGCTAGCAGACTTGGCACGCACAGTGGGCATCCACAGTCCTACTTTCAGAGGCAAGCTGGTATGGAAGGAGGGAGACATTGAGAAGTGGACAATCGAGACCACGATCCCTCGTCGTATTGGTGACCCAAAGTCTGAGGAGTTTGTCTATGAGGAGGATTACCCTGACTGGGAGCACAGTGTGGAGATAGCCATGCAGGGAGCTATAGCACGAATCCGCATGAAGTACCGTAAGTTTATTCCTGAGAATAGTCCTTTTCTATTCTTTGGACAGCGTTATATGGATGGTACTCCAGCGGAATACATTGAGGGCTTGGGCAAGCTGTATTCAGTGAAGAGGTACTTGGTTGACAGGGAAGTGAGCTCTGCGCGTATGGAAGTCTTGATGAGGGATGCTATGAGGTATCTCGATCATGCAAGGGACAAGATTATTGAGGCCAACGCCAACATAGATCGCTGTGAGAAAGCCCTAGAGTGGATCAGTGACAACAGACAGAAGCTTCAAGTGGAGAACAGAGGATTGGACAACCGCAACCTGCATCTGGAGAACGTGGTGGATCTACAGGAGACAAAGATTAATGCTCTTGAGGAACAGAAGAAGGTCCTTCTCAAGCAGATAGATGAACTTGAGAAGCAACTGGCGCAGGGATCTACTTCACCAACTCAAGAGGACTCCGCAACTCTGACTCCGGAGATTGAAGATGAAGAAGAGGAGGCGCCCCAAGATTACAGTGATGAAGAGATGGCGGAGGAAGATGAAGAGATGATAGAAGAAGTAGAGGAAGAAGAAGAAGACCCAGAGGAGCGCGCTATAGTGACACCAGATGGAGAGTTGCTGATGATTGTGGAGGACAAGGATGACACCCCTGCAAGGAACACTCGCTCTCACAAGCGTAAAGTCATCGGAGTCACCATCAGCCGGAAGTTGTTCAAGTAGTAGTTATAGTGTGACCACCAGTATTAGTATCATAGTATGCGAGTATCTTTAGTTTCGTATCGTTTTTAAAGTATTGACCTATCAAATTGTGGTATGGCAGTACTAGTACGCTTGTGATAGAACCTATATCGTGTTAGTTAAAGTTTTAAAAACCTTAATTTTCGAATTTGCAATTATATGTGTTTGTTTTGATATGTGTTTGTTTGTTTATTGTTGTTTGTTGATAATTGTTTGTATGGGTAGAAATATTTCTTTAGATCTTTCTATCTATGCTTATCTATGCTATAAACACAGATGCCTCCTCGCCGTCATCCCACCAACAACAACAACAACAACAACAACGACCAGATGCAGCAGTTGATGACAGCACAGACACAACTGATGAACATGATGGCCCAATTCTTGGCGAACCAGCAGAACGCACCACCACCGCCACCTCCACCGCCGCCGCCACCACCACCACCACCCCCAGTGGACAGGCTTGCTAGATTTCTGAGACTTAGACCCAATAAGTTCTCTACAGCCACTGAACCCATTGTAGCTGATGACTGGTTACGTTCTGTGCACAAGGATCTAGTCACTTGTGAGTGCAATGATGCTGAGATGGTGAGATTCACTGCTCACCTACTCGAGGGACCAGCAGCACAGTGGTGGGAGACCTACCAGATTACTCACCCATTAGCTGGACTCACATGGGACACTTTCAAGGAAGGATTCCGCAATGCTCACATTTCCTCAGGAATCATGAACCTGAAGAAAGATGAGTTTCGCAATCTGAGGCAAGGTAACAGAACTCTGAAGGAATACATGGATGATTTCTGTGCTCTGTCACGCTATGCTCCAGAGGACATTGACACTGATGCTAAGAGGAAGGATAAATTTCTCAAGGGACTCAGTGGTGAACTGAAAATTCCTTTGTCAGTGGCGTATGCACCAAATTATCAAGCACTTCTGGATCAAGCCATCACACTGGATGACAACATCAGGAAAGAAGAGACCAGGAAGAGGAAGTATAGTGGCAACAGTAGCAAGTACAATTCAGGACCCATACAGAAGAAGCCGCACTTTCATGAGCACAGTGGAGGACATAACTACCACAAGCATGGGAATGGCCATAACCACCATGGCCATAACCATAATAATGGAAACAAAGGAGGAAATGGACATGGGAATGGAAACGGACACAATCATGGCAAGGGGAACGGTAATGGCAATGGACAGCATCGTCATGAACACAAGAGGGACATCAGTCAGGTGACCTGTTACAAGTGCAAGAACAAGGGACATTACTCAAATGAGTGCCCAGAAAGGAAGGCCGAGGAAGCCGCCAAGCCCAATCCATTCCAGAAGGGACATGTGAATCATGTCAACGTGGAGGAAGTATATGATGAACCTGATGCTGTGATTGGTACGTTTCTACTCAACTCTTTTACAGCATTAGTGTTATTTGATACCGGAGCATCTCATTCATTCATATCAAGAACCTTTGTGAACAAAAATGCAATACCCATTGAAACTATGAGGAATCCTATTAGAGTAAGTTCTCCCGGAGGAGAAATGTTCGCAAAAACCCAGTGTAGAAACTTGACCCTGGAAATTGGAAAGAATGCCTTCCCCGTGGATTTGATAATATTAGAAACCCAAGGTTTGGATGTCATTCTAGGTCTAGACTGGATGACCAACTTTGAAGGAGTCATAGACTGTGCAAACCGAACCATCACCCTGACTACTCCGGAAGGGAAGAAGATTAGGTTCAAGTCCAAACGTGGTCTTAAGGGAGTTAGGCTTAATTCTCTTAAGGGGGTTAGCCTTCAAGAGGTACCCATAGTAAGGGAATATTCTGATGTATTTCCAGAAGAATTACCGGGAATGCCACCAGATAGAGATGTGGAATTTCTCATTGAGTTAGTACCGGGGACAGGACCCATAGCCAAGAGACCATATCCAATGGCGGTAGATGAACTGAAAGAACTCAAGAAACAGTTAGATGAACATCTGCAGAAGGGATTCATTCGTCCGAGTTCTTCACCATGGGGAGCTCCGATACTATTTGTCGAGAAGAAGGATAGTACACAGAGGCTAGTTACAGATTATCGTTCACTGAACGAAGTGACTATCAAGAATAAATACCCACTACCCAAGATCAATGATCTGTTTGATCAATTGGAAGGTGCATGTGTATTCTCTAAGATCGATCTTCGATCAGGGTATTTCCAAATGAAGGTTAGGGAGATGGATATACCCAAGACAGCCTTTACCACTCGGTATGGTCTGTATGAGTACACAGTGATGCCTTTTGGTTTGACCAATGCACCAGCTTATTTCATGAATATGATGAATAAGGTATTCATGGATTTTCTGGATAAATTTGTTGTTGTTTTCATTGACGACATCCTAATTTATTCCAAGAGTCACAAGGAGCACGAGGAACACCTACACATAGTGTTGCAGAGGTTGAGAGAGCACAAGTTGTATGCCAAATTCAGCAAGTGTGAATTTTGGTTGGAGAAAGTTGGATTTTTAGGGCACGTGGTGTCTAAGGAAGGGATCGCAGTAGACCCAGAAAAGGTGTCCGCAGTGACAGAGTGGGAACCACCCAAGAACGTGGGAGAAATCCGTAGTTTCCTGGGATTGGCAGGATATTATAGGAGGTTTATTGAGAATTTCTCGAAGATTGCCAAACCAATGACGGAATTATTGAAGAAGGATAAAAAGTTTGAATGGAATGAAGCTTGTGAAACCAGTTTCCAAGATTTGAAGAAGCGGTTAGTTTCAGCACCAGTCTTGTGTCTACCAGATATAGAAAAAGATTTCCAAGTATATTGCGACGCATCGCGTCATGGTTTAGGGAGTGTATTGATGCAGGGAGGAAAAGTAGTTTCGTATGCCTCCAGACAGCTCAAGAAGCATGAAGTCAACTATCCTACTCATGATCTAGAGTTAGCTTCAGTAGTTCATGCACTGAAGACTTGGAGACAATACCTGATGGGAAAAAGGTGTGAGGTCTTCACCGATCACAAGAGTCTCAAATATATCTTCACCCAGAAGGAGCTGAACATGAGACAAAGAAGATGGTTAGAACTCATAAAAGATTATGATTTGAGCTTGCAATATCACCCTGGAAAAGCCAACGTAGTGGCTGACGCTTTAAGCCGTAAGGTTCATGTTAATGGATTAACGGCAGGAGAATTGCCAGAAGATTTATGCAATGCATTTAAAGACCTTAGATTGGAAGTGGTACCTGAAGGATTTATAGCAGCACTGGAGGTGCAACCAATGCTGATGGATAGGATACGAGAAGCACAGAAGGGAGATAAAGTGATGGAAGAAATCAAGACCAATCTGAGTGAAGGCAAAGCCAAAGGATTCCGGGAGGACGAACAAGGTACGATGTGGTTCGAGAACCGTATTTGTGTGCCACAAGATGAGGATCTTAGGAAACTAATATTACAAGAGGCACATGACTCACCTTACTCCATACATCCGGGTAACACCAAGATGTATATGGATGTAAAGGAGAGATTTTGGTGGAATGGTTTGAAAAGAGATATCGCAGAATATATTGCCAAGTGTGACGTGTGTAGCCGCGTGAAGGCGGAACATCAGAAACCCGCTGGACTGCTACAACCATTACCAGTGCCAGAATGGAAATGGGAGCAAATTGGCATGGATTTCATCACAGGACTACCCAGAACCAAGTCAGGTTATGATTCGATATGGGTGATTGTTGACCGTCTGACCAAAGTAGCTCACTTTATTCCTGTGAAAACTACTTATACCAGTGCAAAGCTAGCAGATATTTACATGAAGAGAATTGTGAGTTTGCATGGTGTTCCTAAGAAGATTGTATCTGATAGAGGTACCCAATTTACCTCACATTTCTGGAAGCAACTGCATGAGTCGTTAGGAACAAGACTAGAGTTCAGTACAGCTTTTCATCCACAGACTGATGGACAGACCGAGAGGGTCAACCAGATTCTGGAAGACATGCTTAGGGCATGTGCATTGGATTATAAATCTAGCTGGGATGATAACTTGCCATATGCAGAATTCTCATACAACAATAGCTACCAGGCTAGTATTGAGATGGCACCTTTTGAGGCATTGTACGGAAGAAAATGCACTACACCATTACTGTGGAGTGGTGTAGGTGAGCGTAGCTTATTTGGACCTGACATTATTCAAGAAGCGGAAGAGAAGGTCAGATTGATAAAAGACAGGTTGAAAATAGCACAGTCAAGGCAGAAAAGTTATGCGGATTCCAAGCGTAGGGAAATCACCTATGAGGTAGGTGATAGAGCATACCTTAGAGTCTCACCTCTACGTGGTGTGAAGAGGTTTGGAATCAAAGGAAAGTTAGCACCTCGATTCATTGGACCCTATAAGGTTCTCTCTCGTAAAGGCGAAGTTGCATATGAGTTGGAACTACCAGAGGTACTATCAGCAGTTCACAACGTGTTCCATGTTAGCCAGTTGAAAAAGTGTCACCCTGAGATGGCCGAGACAGCGCTGCGTGATACTGTGCCCTTGGAGGAAGTTCAACTGGAGAGTGATTTGACTTATGAGGAGAAGCCAATCAAGATTTTGGAGACTGCAGAGAGAATTACTCGTACCAAGACAATCAAGTTCTGCAAAGTCCAATGGAGCCATCATACTGAAGAGGAAGCTACTTGGGAACGAGAGGATGATTTGCGAGAAGAACACCCGCACCTATTTGCTAACCAATCCGAATCTCGGGGACGAGATTCATCTTAAGGGGGTTAGGTTTGTAACATCCCAATTTTCAAAAATTGCATAAGCATGCATTCATGTCATCTTATGCATTTGTTTGTGCATTTAATTTAGGTGGCTTGAATTGATTTTTGTTTTTATTTATTCAAATAATGGAATAAAGGGTGCTAAGTAACCTTAGCCATGTTTCAAACTTTTTATTTTATTTTGTGGGCAAGACAAGTGCCATATTATTCTATAGTTGAAAAGCTCTCTAAAAAGTATTTTTGCAAATTTTATAAAAGTTTTGCTATGTTTTAATTGCTGTTTTGAAAACAGAAAAGAAAGAAAAAGGGAAAAGTTTGTTCAAAAAAAAAAGGAAACCGGCCGTGCCAGCCCGAGCCAGCCCAGCAAGCCAGCCCGAGCCAGCCCAGCACCGCCGCACCCCGGCCCTTTCTCCCCTCTCTCTTCTCTCGCTGACAGGTGGGGTCCACGCTGACGCCAGCAGTGACGTCATAACCCCTCAGCTCCTGGCGCAAGAAACCGGCCGTGATACGATTCCGTTCGGCGATCAAATCCGAGCGAAATCCGTGGTTTTTGTTCCAAACCTCCGCGCCCATATAAACCCCGTCCACCCCTCTCCAATTTGCCCCAAAAACCCTAGCCGATACGCCGCCAGGCTGCTCGAGCGCGACCCCGCCGTGCCGCCATTGCCGCCGGTAAGAAATCGATCTCCGGCCGAGCTCCGACGTCCCCAGCTCCTCTCTTCCCCTCCATCGTCTTGTTCTCTTCCGTGTGGAGCTCCTGGACATGACCTAATGCTTTTTTTATCGCCAGATCGACGAGTCCGTCCACGCACGCCTCGGGCCGCCGCGGTGTCCAACTCCGGCGAGCAATCTCCGCGGAGGAGACCACCCCGGAGCGCACCACTTCGCCACCGTGTCCGTCTCGCCGCGCTGATCGTCCAGGTGAGAGCCGTGCGTCCTGGAACGCTCTAGAACTTCCCGGGAACGCCGCATGCCGACGCGTCGCCGCCGTCCGCCGCCGTCCGCCGTAACCCTAGCTCCGGCCGGCCGCGCATGCCTTTAGATCTGGACCGTTGGATTCTCGATCCAACGGCTCCGTTTTATTTCCTTAACCGAATCGGTATCGGGCCAGTTAATAGCGCGCCGCTATCAGCGTCCGAGTCAGCTGCCTAGTCAGCGCCACGTCAGCCCCATTTTCTGTATTTTCGGCCGAATTGATTTAATTTGGCAGTTTTGCAGAAAAACCCTGAATCTTAAAACCATCATATCTTTTTAATGGCTCGGCCAAATTTAATGAACTTTATATTTTTGAAAACCTTATAACCTGTAGAATATTTTAGAACCATTAGTTTTCTGTTTTGCCAACTTTAAAATTATTCAAATTTCAAATGAGGGATTTGAGTAATTTTGGCATAACTTTAAATCTATAAATTATTTTAAATTGTTTTCTTCTGCAAAAGTGTGTCTTTTAGTGTCCTCTGTCCAGTAGATATTTTAGTTTGCACTTGTGCATCATGCATTGATAATGTTTTGTAAAAACTCAAATAGTGGCATTTTGACTATAGTAATTGTTTTTAAATTATTAAAGCCACTTAAAATATGAATCATGAGCATCATGCATATAGTAAATAACAGAAAGTAATAACTTTATTTGTTGTTTAATCTTGACTTGTGTTGTTAGTAAATCATCATGCATACATATTTTGTTGTATTGCTTTATTGCTTGTGTATTGAATTGTTGCAATTTGTTTGTTTAGATTGTGAAGAGTGCGAGGAGTGTTGTGAGTGTTGCAACAACCTGAACAACTGTCAAGGCAAGTACACACACCCATTCATGAAAGACCTACTATTTTGTTATATTATGCACTGCAGATTTATTCAGTAGCTTTGCATGATAGGCTTTACCACTACTATTATATATATGCTATGCAAACCTGTTAGGATAGCCACATGACTAGTTGATTTAGTGACCTATTAATTTAGTGGAATTGCTTGCTGCAAAACTGAAGTGTTTATTGTACTTGAGTTAAGGAAAATTCTACTAAATTAATGAACTACCTAGGTGGTATTGGTTTGTATGATGGAGGCGAAGTTGAGTGGCTATTCAGGCCCATTCTATGGTGTGACCTGAATACGTGCACTTGTGAAAGACCACCTAGGGTTTGAGATTAATGTCACACCGTGTTTGTTTGCCCGACCGTGCAACCACTAGTCATATGGGCTCTGTCTTGATGGAGTAAGTTGTGTGGACCTGGGTCAGCGAGATCTGATGATGTAGAGGGGTAGGACGGCAGTGATCTTGCTAGAGTACCATGGGAAAGCATTCTGAAAAGTATCGTCTTGGTCTTCTCCTTTCCTTTTCACTAATGAGAGTTAAGGATAGAATGGGTTGATCGAGTCTAGTGGGGAAAGTGCCACAAACTCTCGAGAGTTATTTGAAACTATGATCATAGCCGTGTCCCGGTAACGGACAATTCACGAGTGACCAAATGAGGATGTTGACAGAAGATCTCACTCATTACAATTTCAGTAATAAACTTGTTGGGTGAACTCGGGTAAATGAGACATTGGATGCGTTCCATGGGAGTGTCTCATAATGTTAAGTCGAAATTGAAAAAGGTTTTATGAAAAGTAGGATAAAATTTGCTTTCTGCAATAGCCTTGAACACCACCAGCCAAATAAGCACGTAGTGGTAGTCTTTGTCATTTATATACCACCATAGTGCGATACTTGCCAGCCTGTCACAGGTATTGACCCAAATTCCCTGGGCTGCAACGTTAATGTTGCAGGTTGTTCAGATGAGGAGTAAGGACGTTTGATTCTTCGAGCTTACAACCAACATGTTCGCCAGTGGCACATGGAGATGATGGAGCTCAGTGCTACTTTATTTATGCTGCTTGAACTCTGAATAATACTTGTGGAACTATATTTATTTTAAGCTAGCTTCGGCTATGCAAAGTTGTAATAAAGTACTTTATTTCTGGATCATTCGTAATTGCGATGTAATAACGTTTAACATTTATGCATGATATTACATCCTGTTGGTGAATGCTAGCCATACTCGATCCAGGGCCTAGCAATTCACGAGGTATTCTTACTTTTCAAAGTGAGGGTGCTACAGAATGGTATCAGAGCGTAATGTTGCCTGTAGGCTCGAAAACCCTAGGTTTGGCTTAGAAGTATTAGGTTTACCCTTTATGCTATTTTCGAATTTTAAGTTATTAAAGTTCTACTTTAATTATTTTAAGTAATTTCCTTCTTGTAAATTTTCTTATCATGTTCTTTTGATCTAATAATCCTCTTCTCTTCAACTTATAGATGTCTGGGATCATCAAGGAGGTGATAGCTGCCCCTCAGTCGTCCCTGCACTTCAGTGCGCTGCTAGCAGACTTGGCACGCACAGTGGGCATCCATAGTCCTACTTTCAGAGGCAAGCTGGTATGGAAGGAGGGAGACATTGAGAAGTGGACAATCGAGACCACGATCCCTCGTCGTATTGGTGACCCAAATTCTGAGGAGTTTGTCTATGAGGAGGATTACCCTGACTGGGAGCACAGTGTGGAGATAGCCATGCAGGGAGCTATAGCACGAATCCGCATGAAGTACCGTAAGTTTATTCCTGAGAATAGTCCTTTTCTATTCTTTGGACAGCGTTATATGGATGGTACTCCAGCGGAATACATTGAGGGCTTGGGCAAGACTGTATTCAGTGAAGAGGTACTTGGTTGACAGGGAAGTGAGCTCTGCACGTATGGAAGTCTTGATGAGGGATGCTATGAGGTATCTCGATCATGCAAGGGACAAGATTATGAGGCCAACGCCAACATAGATCGCTGTGAGAAAGCCCTAGAGTGGATCAGTGACAACAGACAGAAGCTTCAAGTGGAGAACAGAGGATTGGACAACCGCAACCTGCATCTGGAGAACGTGGTGGATCTACAGGAGACAAAGATTAATGCTCTTGAGGAACAGAAGAAGGTCCTCTCAAGCAGATAGATGAACTTGAGAAGCAACTGGCGCAGGGATCTACTTCACCAACTCAAGAGGACTCCGCAACTCTGACTCCAGAGGTTGAAGATGAAGAAGAGGAGGCGCCCCAAGATGATAGTGATGAAGAGATGGGATGAGAGATAGAAGAAGAAGAAGAAGAGACCCAGAGGAGCGCGCTATAGTTACACCAGATGGAGAGTTGCTGATGATTGTGGAGGACAAAGATGACACCCCTGCAAGGAACACTCGCTCTCATAAGCGCAAGGTCATCGGAGTCACCATCAGCCGGAAGTTGTTCAAGTAGTAGTATAGTGTGACCACCAGTATTAGTATCATAGTATGCGAGTATCTTTAGTTTCGTATCGTTTTTAAAGTATTGACCTATCAAATTGTGGTATGGCAGTACTAGTACGCTTGTGATAGAACCTATATCGTGTTAGTTAAAGTTTTAAAAACCTTAATTTTCGAATTTGCAATTATATGTGTTTGTTTTGATATGTGTTTGTTTGTTTATTGTTGTTTGTTGATAATTGTTTGTATGGGTAGAAATATTCTTTAGATCTTTCTATCTATGCTTATCTATGCTATAAACACAGATGCCTCCTCGCCGTGACCCCGCAACAACAACAACAACAACAACAATGACCAGATGCAGCAGTTGATGACAGCACAGACACAACTGATGAACATGATGGCCCAATTCTTGGCGAACCAGCAGAACGCACCACCACCGCCACCTCCACCGCCGCCGCCACCACCACCACCCCCAGTGGACAGGCTTGCTAGATTTCTGAGACTTAGACCCAATAAGTTCTCTACAGCCACTGAACCCATTGTAGCTGATGACTGGTTACGTTCTGTGCACAAGGATCTAGTCACTTGTGAGTGCAATGATGCTGAGATGGTGAGATTCACTGCTCACCTACTCGAGGGACCAGCAGCACAGTGGTGGGAGACCTACCAGATTACTCACCCATTAGCTGGACTCACATGGGACACTTTCAAGGAAGGATTCCGCAATGCTCACATTTCCTCAGGAATCATGAACCTGAAGAAAGATGAGTTCCGCAATCTGAGGCAAGGTAACAGGACTCTGAAGGAATACATGGATGATTTCTGTGCTCTGTCACGCTATGCTCCAGAGGACATTGACACTGATGCTAAGAGGAAGGATAAATTTCTCAAGGGACTCAGTGGTGAACTGAAAATTCCTTGTCAGTGGCGTATGCACCAAATTATCAAGCACTTCTGGATCAAGCCATCACACTGGATGACAACATCAGGAAAGAAGAGACCAGGAAGAGGAAGTATAGTGGCAACAGCAGCAAGTACAATTCAGGACCCATACAGAAGAAGCCGCACTTTCATGAGCACAGTGGAGGACATAACTATCACAAGCATGGGAATGGCCATAACCACCATGGCCATAACCATAATAATGGAAACAAAGGAGGAAATGGACATGGGAATGGAAACGGACACAATCATGGCAAGGGGAACAGGTAATGGCAATGGACAGCATCGTCATGAACACAAGAGAGACATCAGTCAGGTGACCTGTTACAAGTGCAAGAACAAGGGACATTACTCAAATGAGTGCCCAGAAAGGAAGGCCGAGGAAGCCGCCAAGCCAATCCATTCCAGAAGGGACATGTGAATCATGTCAACGTGGAGGAAGTATATGATGAACCTGATGCTGTGATTGGTACGTTTCTACTCAACTCTTTACAGCATTAGTTTTATTTGATACCGGAGCATCTCATTCATTCATATCAAGAACCTTTGTGAACAAAAATGCAATACCCATTGAAACTATGAGGAATCCTATTAGAGTAAGTTCTCCCGGAGGAGAAATGTTCGCAAAAACCCAGTGTAGAAACTTGACCCTGGAAATTGGAAAGAATGCCTTCCCCGTGGATTTGATAATATTAGAAACCCAAGGTTTGGATGTCATTCTAGGTCTAGACTGGATGACCAACTTTGAAGGAGTCATAGACTGTGCAAACCGAACCATCACCCTGACTACTCCGGAAGGGAAGAAGATTAGGTTCAAGTCCAAACGTGGTCTTAAGGGAGTTAGGCTTAATTCTCTTAAGGGGGTTAGCCTTCAAGAGGTACCCATAGTAAGGGAATATTCTGATGTATTTCCAGAAGAATTACCGGGAATGCCACCAGATAGAGATGTGGAATTTCTCATTGAGTTAGTACCGGGGACAGGACCCATAGCCAAGAGACCATATCCAATGGCGGTAGATGAACTGAAAGAACTCAAGAAACAGTTAGATGAACATCTGCAGAAGGGATTCATTCGTCCGAGTTCTTCACCATGGGGAGCTCCGATACTATTTGTCGAGAAGAAGGATAGTACACAGAGGCTAGTTACAGATTATCGTTCACTGAACGAAGTGACTATCAAGAATAAATACCCACTACCCAAGATCAATGATCTGTTTGATCAATTGGAAGGTGCATGTGTATTCTCTAAGATCGATCTTCGATCAGGGTATTTCCAAATGAAGGTTAGGGAGATGGATATACCCAAGACAGCCTTTACCACTCGGTATGGTCTGTATGAGTACACAGTGATGCCTTTTGGTTTGACCAATGCACCAGCTTATTTCATGAATATGATGAATAAGGTATTCATGGATTTTCTGGATAAATTTGTTGTTGTTTTCATTGACGACATCCTAATTTATTCCAAGAGTCACAAGGAGCACGAGGAACACCTACACATAGTGTTGCAGAGGTTGAGAGAGCACAAGTTGTATGCCAAATTCAGCAAGTGTGAATTTTGGTTGGAGAAAGTTGGATTTTTAGGACACGTGGTGTCTAAGGAAGGGATCGCAGTAGACCCAGAAAAGGTGTCCGCAGTGACAGAGTGGGAACCACCCAAGAACGTGGGAGAAATCCGTAGTTTTCTGGGATTGGCAGGATATTATAGGAGGTTTATTGAGAATTTCTCGAAGATTGCCAAACCAATGACGGAATTATTGAAGAAGGATAAAAAGTTTGAATGGAATGAAGCTTGTGAAACCAGTTTCCAAGATTTGAAGAAGCGGTTAGTTTCAGCACCAGTCTTGTGTCTACCAGATATAGAAAAAGATTTCCAAGTATATTGCGACGCATCGCGTCATGGTTTAGGGAGTGTATTGATGCAGGGAGGCAAAGTAGTTTCTTACGCCTCTAGACAGCTCAAGAAGCATGAAGTCAACTATCCTACTCATGATCTAGAGTTAGCTTCAGTAGTTCATGCACTGAAGACTTGGAGACAGTACCTGATGGGAAAAAGGTGTGAGGTCTTCACCGATCACAAGAGTCTCAAATATATCTTCACCCAGAAGGAGCTGAACATGAGACAAAGAAGATGGTTAGAACTCATAAAAGATTATGATTTGAGCTTGCAATATCACCCTGGAAAAGCCAACGTAGTGGCTGACGCTTTAAGCCGTAAGGTTCATGTTAATGGATTAACGGCAGGAGAATTGCCAGAAGATTTATGCAATGCATTTAAAGACCTTAGATTGGAAGTGGTACCTGATGGTTTTATAGCAGCACTAGAGGTGCAACCAATGTTGATGGATAAGATACGAGAAGCACAGAAGGGAGATAAAGTGATGGAAGAAATCAAGACCAATCTGAGTGAAGGCAAAGCCAAAGGATTCCGGGAGGACGAACAAGGTACGATGTGGTTCGAGAACCGTATTTGTGTGCCACAAGATGAGGATCTTAGGAAACTAATATTACAAGAGGCACATGACTCACCTTACTCCATACATCCGGGTAACACCAAGATGTATATGGATGTAAAGGAGAGATTTTGGTGGAATGGTTTGAAAAGAGATATCGCAGAATATATTGCCAAGTGTGACGTGTGTAGCCGCGTGAAGGCAGAACATCAGAAACCCGCTGGACTGCTACAACCATTACCAGTGCCAGAATGGAAATGGGAGCAAATTGGCATGGATTTCATCACAGGACTACCCAGAACCAAGTCGGGTTATGATTCGATATGGGTGATTGTTGACCGTCTGACCAAAGTAGCTCACTTTATTCCTGTGAAAACTACTTATACCAGTGCAAAGCTAGCAGATATTTACATGAAGAGAATTGTGAGTTTGCATGGTGTTCCTAAGAAGATTGTTTCTGATAGGGGTACCCAATTTACCTCACATTTCTGGAAGCAACTGCATGAGTCGTTAGGAACAAGACTAGAGTTCAGTACAGCTTTTCATCCACAGACTGATGGACAGACTGAGAGAGTCAATCAGATTCTGGAAGACATGCTTAGGGCATGTGCACTGGATTATAAATCTAGCTGGGATGATAACTTGCCATATGCAGAATTCTCATACAACAATAGCTACCAAGCTAGTATAGAGATGGCACCTTTTGAGGCATTGTACGGAAGAAAATGCACTACACCATTACTGTGGAGTGGTGTAGGTGAGCGTAGCTTATTTGGACCTGACATTATTCAAGAAGCGGAAGAGAAGGTCAGATTGATAAAAGACAGGTTGAAAATAGCACAGTCAAGGCAGAAAAGTTATGCGGATTCCAAGCGTAGGGAAATCACCTATGAGGTAGGTGATAGAGCATACCTTAGAGTCTCACCTCTACGTGGTGTGAAGAGGTTTGGAATCAAAGGAAAGTTAGCACCTCGATTCATTGGACCCTATAAGGTTCTCTCTCGTAAAGGCGAAGTTGCATATGAGTTGGAACTACCAGAGGTACTATCAGCAGTTCACAACGTGTTCCATGTTAGCCAGTTGAAAAAGTGTCACCCTGAGATGGCCGAGACAGCGCTGCGTGATACTGTGCCCTTGGAGGAAGTTCAACTGGAGAGTGATTTGACTTATGAGGAGAAGCCAATCAAGATTTTGGAGACTGCAGAGAGAATTACTCGTACCAAGACAATCAAGTTCTGCAAAGTTCAATGGAGCCATCATACTGAAGAGGAAGCTACCTGGGAACGGGAGGAAGATTTGCGAGAAGAACACCCGCACCTATTTGCTAACCAATCCGAATCTCGGGGACGAGATTCATCTTAAGGGGGTTAGGTTTGTAACATCCCAATTTTCAAAAATTGCATAAGCATGCATTCATGTCATCATATGCATTTGTCTGTTGCATTTATTGCATTTAATTTAGTGGTTTATTTCAAAGTGGTTCTATTTCTCCAAAATGGCATAAAAAGGGGGCTAAGCAACCCTAGCCAATATTATGATTTCTTTTATTTTAATTGCTGGCAAAATCAGTGTCACAATTTTATAAATGTGTCAAGCTCTCTGAAAAGTATTTTTACAAATTTTTATAAAAAGTTTTGGACTGCTTTTATTTGCAGTTTTGAAAACAGAGAAATAAAAAGGGAAAAGCTTTGTTAAAAAAAAAAGAGAAAGGGAAACAGGCCGCAGCCACCCGAGCCGGCCCATTTGCATCCTCGCGCACGCGCGCAGAAAGCCGGCCCAGGACCAGCCCAACTCCCCCGCGCCGGCCCTCTCCCTCTCTCTCTTCCTCTCTCTCTCCCTATTCTTTCTCTCTATCTCGCGCCCGACGCCGTACCCGCCACGGATTCGATCGAATCCTAACCGAACTCAACCAAATCCGTCGCCCCGAGCCCCCTACTTAAACCCCACCTCCTCCGCATCATCCTCGCCCCAAAAACCCTAGCTAACGCCGCCAGGCTGCCGCGCAAAAGCTCGAGCCGCTCCGCCGCCCGCCGCCGGTAAGTGGGCAACTCCGGCCGCACACCGGCGACTCCAGCCCCTCCCTTTCCCCCTAATCGCTTTGTTTCGTCGTTGCGGAGCTCCTGGACATGACCAATGATTTTCTTTATCGCCAGATCGACGAGTCCGTCCACGTCCGAACGAAGCCGCCGCGGTGTCCAACTCCGGCGAGCAATCTCCGGCGGAGGAGACCACCCCGGAGCGCACCACCTCGCCACCAAGACCGCCTCGCCGTGCTGATCATCGAGGTACAATCCGCGCGTCCTGAAGCACCACCGATCGTCGAGAACGTCGCATGCCGACGCGTCGCCGCCGCGCGCCGCCGGTCACCGGAACCCTAGCTCCGGCCGGCCCGTATTCCTTTAGATCTGGACCGTTAGATCTTGATCTAACGGCTCCGTTTTATTTCCTTAACCGAATCGGTATCGGCCAGTTAGATCGCGCCGTGTCAGCGCTGAGTCAGCGTCCAGTCAGCGCCTAGTCAGCGCCACGTCAGCCCCATTTTCTGTATTTTCGGCCGAATTGATTTAATTTGGCAGTTTTGCAGAAAAACCCCTGAACCTTAAAACCATCATATCTTTTTAATGGCTCGGCCAAATTTAATGAACTTTATATTTTTGAAAACCTTATAACCTGTAGAATATTTTAGAACCATTAGTTTTCTGTTTTGCCAACTTTAAAATTATTCAAATTTCAAATGAGGGATTTGAGTAATTTTGGCATAACTTTAAATCTATAAATTATTTTAAATTGTTTTCTTCTGCAAAAGTGTGTCTTTTAGTGTCCTCTGTCCAGTAGATATTTTAGTTTGCACTTGTGCATCATGCATTGACAATGTTTTGTAAAAACTCAAATAGTGGCATTTTGACTATAGTAATTGTTTTTAAATTATTAAAGCCACTTAAAATATGAATCATGAGCATCATGCATATAGTAAATAACAGAAAGTAATAACCTTATTAAGTGTTTAATCTTGACTTGTGTTGTTAGTAAATCATCATGCATACATATTTTGTTGTATTGCTTTATTGCTTGTGTATTGAATTGTTGCAATTTGTTTGTTTAGATTGTGAAGAGTGCCAGGAGTGCTGTGAGTGTTGCAACCTGAACAACTATCAAGGCAAGTGCATACACAATTCATGAATGACCTATTACTATGTTTTTATATTGCACCTTAGACTATTTTCCAGTAGCATGCATGATAGGCTGTTTTTAATAAAGTTATATGCTATGCAAACCTGTTAGGTTAGCCACATGTTTAGATGACTAGTGACCTATATTAATTTAGTAGATTGGCTTGCTGCAAAAATGATTGTTTTGTGGTAGATGATTTAAGAAAATTCTACTAAATTAATGAATCGCCTGGGTGGATTTTGGAGTTGTATTGGTGGGTCAAAGTTGAGTGGCTGCTCAGGCCCAGTTCTGCGGGTACCTGAGTACGTGCACTTGTGCTCGCCACCCAGGGTATCAGAGATTTCATGTCACTCCATGTCTAGCTTACTTCTAGTGCAGCCACTAGTCATATGGGCTCTGTCTTGATTAAGTAAGTTGAGTGGACCTGACAGGACGAACAAGCAGATGTAGGGGATGTAGGTTGGTATTGTTCGGACGTTTGTATGGGAAAGCTCTTCTGAAAGATCTCGTCTTGGTCTTCTCCTTTCCTTTTCACTAAATGAGGGTTAAGGATGGAATGGGTTGATCGAGTCTAGTGGGGAAAGTGCCACAAACTCTCGAGAGTAAATAAAACTAAGATCTTAGCCGTGTCCCCGGTTATGGACAATTTGAGTAACTAAGCAAGGTGGTCGACAGAAGAATCTCATTCATTCCAATTTCATAATAAAATTTGTTGGGTGAACAAGGGTAGAAGAGATATTGGTTTTCATGCCATGTTTATCTCAATAATAGTTGGTTTTAAAAGAAATGTTTTACAAGTGTAGGATAAAATTTGCTTTGCGCAAGAGCCTTGAACTCCACAAGCCAAATAAGCATGTAGAATAGTCTTGCCATTTAATATCCACCATAGTATGACACTTGCCAGCCTGTCACAAGGTATTGACCCAAATTCTCTGGGCTGCAACGTTAATGTTGCAGGTTGTTCAGATGAGGAGTAAGGACGTTTGCATTCTTTCGAGCTTACAACCAACATGTTCGCCAGTGGCACATGGAGATGATGGAGCTCAGTGCTACTTTATTTATGCTGCTTGAACTCTGAATAATACTTGTGGAACTATATTTATTTTAAGCTAGCTTCGGCTATGCAAAGTTGTAATAAAGTACTTTATTCTGGATCATTCGTACTTGCGATGTAATAACGTTTAACATTTATGCATGATATTACATCCTGTTGGTGAATGCTAGCCATACTCGATCCAGGGCCTAGCAATTCACGAGGTATTCTTACTTTTCAAAGTGAGGGTGCTACAGAATGGTATCAGAGCGTAATGTTGCCTGTAGGCTCGAAAACCCTAGGTTTGGTTTAGAAGTATTAGGTTTACCCTTTATGCTATTTTCGAATTTTAAGTTATTAAAGTTCTACTTTAATTATTTTAAGTATTTTTCATCTTGTAAATTTTCTTATCATGTTCTTTTGATCTAATAATTCTCTCCTCTTCAACTTATAGATGTCTGGGATCATCAAGGAGGTTATAGCTGCCCCTCAGTCGTCCCTGCACTTCAGTGCGCTGCTAGCAGACTTGGCACGCACAGTGGGCATCCATAGTCCTACTTTCAGAGGCAAGCTGGTATGGAAGGAGGGAGACATTGAGAAGTGGACAATCGAGACCACGATCCCTCGTCGTATTGGTGACCCAAATTCTGAGGAGTTTGTCTATGAGGAGGATTACCCTGACTGGGAGCACAGTGTGGAGATAGCCATGCAGGGAGCTATAGCACGAATCCGCATGAAGTACCGTAAGTTTATTCCTGAGAATAGTCCTTTTCTATTCTTTGGACAGCGTTATATGGATGGTACTCCAGCGGAATACATTGAGGGCTTGGGCAAACTGTATTCAGTGAAGAGGTACTTGGTTGACAGGGAAGTGAGCTCTGCACGTATGGAAGTCTTGATGAGGGATGCTATGAGGTATCTCGATCATGCAAGGGACAAGATTATTGAGGCCAACGCCAACATAGATCGCTGTGAGAAAGCCCTAGAGTGGATCAGTGACAACAGACAGAAGCTTCAAGTGGAGAACAGAGGATTGGACAACCGCAACCTGCATCTGGAGAACGTGGTGGATCTACAGGAGACAAAGATTAATGCTCTTGAGGAACAGAAGAAGGTCCTTCTCAAGCAGATAGATGAACTTGAGAAGCAACTGGCGCAGGGATCTACTTCACCAACTCAAGAGGACTCCGCAACTCTGACTCCGGAGATTGAAGATGAAGAAGAGGAGGCGCCCCAAGATTACAGTGATGAAGAGATGGCGGAGGAAGATGAAGAGATGATAGAAGAAGTAGAGGAAGAAGAAGAAGACCCAGAGGAGCGCGCTATAGTGACACCAGATGGAGAGTTGCTGATGATTGTGGAGGACAAGGATGACACCCCTGCAAGGAACACTCGCTCTCACAAGCGTAAAGTCATCGGAGTCACCATCAGCCGGAAGTTGTTCAAGTAGTAGTTATGGTGTGACCACCAGTATTAGTATCATAGTATGCGAGTATCTTTAGTTTCGTATCGTTTTTAAAGTATTGACCTATCAAATGTGGTATGGCAGTACTAGTACGCTTGTGATAGAACCTATATCGTGTTAGTTAAAGTTTTAAAAACCTTAATTTTCGAATTTGCTTTTATATGTGTTTGTTTTGATATGTGTTTGTTTGTTTATTGTTGTTTGTTGATAATTGTTTGTATGGGTAGACATATTTCTTTAGACCTTTCTATCTATGCTTATCTATGCTATAAACACAGATGCCTCCTCGCCGTGATCCCAACAACAACAACAACAACAACAACGACCAGATGCAGCAGTTGATGACAGCACAGACACAACTGATGAACATGATGGCCCAATTCTTGGCGAACCAGCAGAACGCACCACCACCGCCACCTCCACCGCCGCCACCACCACCACCACCCCCAGTGGACAGGCTTGCTAGATTTCTGAGACTTAGACCCAATAAGTTCTCTACAGCCACTGAACCCATTGTAGCTGATGACTGGTTACGTTCTGTGCACAAGGATCTAGTCACTTGTGAGTGCAATGATGCTGAGATGGTGAGATTCACTGCTCACCTACTCGAGGGACCAGCAGCACAGTGGTGGGAGACCTACCAGATTACTCACCCATTAGCTGGACTCACATGGGACACTTTCAAGGAAGGATTCCGCAATGCTCACATTTCCTCAGGAATCATGAACCTGAAGAAAGATGAGTTCCGCAATCTGAGGCAAGGTAACAGGACTCTGAAGGAATACATGGATGATTTCTGTGCTCTGTCACGCTATGCTCCAGAGGACATTGACACTGATGCTAAGAGGAAGGATAAATTTCTCAAGGGACTCAGTGGTGAACTGAAAATTCCATTGTCAGTGGCGTATGCACCAAATTATCAAGCACTTCTGGATCAAGCCATCACACTGGATGACAACATCAGGAAAGAAGAGACCAGGAAGAGGAAGTATAGTGGCAACAGTAGCAAGTACAATTCAGGACCCATACAGAAGAAGCCGCACTTTCATGAGCACAGTGGAGGACATAACTTTCACAAGCATGGGAATGGCCATAACCACCATGGCCATAACCATAACAATGGAAACAAAGGAGGAAATGGACATGGGAATGGAAACGGACACAACCATGGCAAGGGGAACGGTAATGGCAATGGACAACATCGTCATGAACACAAGAGAGACATCAGTCAGGTGACCTGTTACAAGTGCAAGAACAAGGGACATTACTCAAATGAGTGCCCAGAAAGGAAGGCCGAGGAAGCCGCCAAGCCCAATCCATTCCAGAAGGGACATGTGAATCATGTCAACGTGGAGGAAGTATTTGATGAACCTGATGCTGTGATTGGTACGTTTCTACTCAACTCTTTTACAGCATTAGTGTTATTTGATACCGGAGCATCTCATTCATTCATATCAAGAACCTTTGTGAACAAAAATGCAATACCCATTGAAACTATGAGGAATCCTATTAGAGTAAGTTCTCCCGGAGGAGAAATGTTCGCAAAAACCCAGTGTAGAAACTTGACCCTGGAAATTGGAAAGAATGCCTTCCCCGTGGATTTGATAATATTAGAAACCCAAGGTTTGGATGTCATTCTAGGTCTAGACTGGATGACCAACTTTGAAGGAGTCATAGACTGTGCAAACCGAACCATCACCCTGACTACTCCGGAAGGGAAGAAGATTAGGTTCAAGTCCAAACGTGGTCTTAAGGGAGTTAGGCTTAATTCTCTTAAGGGGGTTAGCCTTCAAGAGGTACCCATAGTAAGGGAATATTCTGATGTATTTCCAGAAGAATTACCGGGAATGCCACCAGATAGAGATGTGGAATTTCTCATTGAGTTAGTACCGGGGACAGGACCCATAGCCAAGAGGCCATATCCAATGGCGGTAGATGAATTGAAAGAACTCAAGAAACAGTTAGATGAACATCTGCAGAAGGGATTCATTCGTCCGAGTTCTTCACCATGGGGAGCTCCGATACTATTTGTCGAGAAGAAGGATAGTACACAGAGGCTAGTTACAGATTATCGTTCACTGAACGAAGTGACGATCAAGAATAAATACCCACTACCCAAGATCAATGATCTGTTTGATCAATTGGAAGGTGCATGTGTATTCTCTAAGATCGATCTTCGATCAGGGTATTTCCAAATGAAGGTTAGGGAGATGGACATACCCAAGACCGCATTTACCACTCGGTATGGTCTGTATGAGTACACAGTGATGCCTTTTGGTTTGACCAATGCACCAGCTTATTTCATGAATATGATGAATAAGGTATTCATGGATTTTCTGGATAAATTTGTTGTTGTTTTCATTGATGACATCTTAATTTATTCCAAGAGTCACAAGGAGCACGAGGAACACCTACACATAGTGTTGCAGAGGTTGAGAGAGCACAAGTTGTATGCCAAATTCAGCAAGTGTGAATTTTGGTTGGAGAAAGTTGGATTTTTAGGACACGTGGTGTCTAAGGAAGGGATCGCAGTAGACCCAGAAAAGGTGTCCGCAGTGACAGAGTGGGAACCACCCAAGAACGTGGGAGAAATCCGTAGTTTTCTGGGATTGGCAGGATATTATAGGAGGTTTATTGAGAATTTTTCGAAGATTGCCAAACCAATGACGGAGTTATTGAAGAAGGATAAAAAGTTTGAATGGAACGAAGCTTGTGAAAACAGTTTCCAAGATTTGAAGAAGCGGTTAGTTTCAGCACCAGTCTTGTGTCTACCAGATATAGAAAAAGATTTCCAAGTATATTGCGATGCATCGCGTCATGGTTTAGGGAGTGTATTGATGCAGGGAGGCAAAGTAGTTTCTTACGCCTCTAGACAGCTCAAGAAGCATGAAGTCAACTATCCTACTCATGATCTAGAGTTAGCTTCAGTAGTTCATGCACTGAAGACTTGGAGACAGTACCTGATGGGAAAAAGGTGTGAGGTCTTCACCGATCACAAGAGTCTCAAATATATCTTCACCCAGAAGGAGCTGAACATGAGACAAAGAAGATGGTTAGAACTCATAAAAGATTATGATTTGAGCTTGCAATATCACCCTGGAAAAGCCAACGTAGTGGCTGACGCTTTAAGCCGTAAGGTTCATGTTAATGGATTAACGGCAGGAGAATTGCCAGAAGATTTATGCAATGCATTTAAAGACCTTAGATTGGAAGTGGTACCTGATGGTTTTATAGCAGCACTAGAGGTGCAACCAATGTTGATGGATAAGATACGAGAAGCACAGAAGGGAGATAAAGTGATGGAAGAAATCAAGACCAATCTGAGTGAAGGCAAAGCCAAAGGATTCCGGGAGGACGAACAAGGTACGATGTGGTTCGAGAACCGTATTTGTGTGCCACAAGATGAGGATCTTAGGAAACTAATATTACAAGAGGCACATGACTCACCTTACTCCATACATCCGGGTAACACCAAGATGTATATGGATGTAAAGGAGAGATTTTGGTGGAATGGTTTGAAAAGAGATATCGCAGAATATATTGCCAAGTGTGACGTGTGTAGCCGCGTGAAGGCAGAACATCAGAAACCCGCTGGACTGCTACAACCATTACCAGTGCCAGAATGGAAATGGGAGCAAATTGGCATGGATTTCATCACAGGACTACCCAGAACCAAGTCGGGTTATGATTCGATATGGGTGATTGTTGACCGTCTGACCAAAGTAGCTCACTTTATTCCTGTGAAAACTACTTATACCAGTGCAAAGCTAGCAGATATTTACATGAAGAGAATTGTGAGTTTGCATGGTGTTCCTAAGAAGATTGTTTCTGATAGGGGTACCCAATTTACCTCACATTTCTGGAAGCAACTGCATGAGTCGTTAGGAACAAGACTAGAGTTCAGTACAGCTTTTCATCCACAGACTGATGGACAGACTGAGAGAGTCAATCAGATTCTGGAAGACATGCTTAGGGCATGTGCACTGGATTATAAATCTAGCTGGGATGATAACTTGCCATATGCAGAATTCTCATACAACAATAGCTACCAAGCTAGTATAGAGATGGCACCTTTTGAGGCATTGTACGGAAGAAAATGCACTACACCATTACTGTGGAGTGGTGTAGGTGAGCGTAGCTTATTTGGACCTGACATTATTCAAGAAGCGGAAGAGAAGGTCAGATTGATAAAAGACAGGTTGAAAATAGCACAGTCAAGGCAGAAAAGTTATGCGGATTCCAAGCGTAGGGAAATCACCTATGAGGTAGGTGATAGAGCATACCTTAGAGTCTCACCTCTACGTGGTGTGAAGAGGTTTGGAATCAAAGGAAAGTTAGCACCTCGATTCATTGGACCCTATAAGGTTCTCTCTCGTAAAGGAGAAGTAGCTTATGAGCTGGAACTGCCAGAGGTATTATCAGCAGTTCACAACGTGTTCCATGTTAGCCAGTTGAAAAAGTGTCACCCTGAGATGGCCGAGACAGCACTACGTGATACTGTTCCCTTGGAGGAAGTTCAACTGGAGAGTGATTTGACTTATGAGGAGAAGCCAATCAAGATTTTGGAGACTGCAGAGAGAATTACTCGTACCAAGACAATCAAGTTCTGCAAAGTCCAATGGAGCCATCATACTGAAGAGGAAGCTACTTGGGAACGAGAGGATGATTTGCGAGAAGAACACCCGCACCTATTTGCTAACCAATCCGAATCTCGGGGACGAGATTCATCTTAAGGGGGTTAGGTTTGTAACATCCCAATTTTCAAAAATTGCATAAGCATGCATTCATGTCATCATATGCATTTGTCTGTTGCATTTATTGCATTTAATTTAGTGGTTTATTTCAAAGTGGTTCTATTTCTCCAAAATGGCATAAAAAGGGGGCTAAGCAACCCTAGCCAATATTATGATTTCTTTTATTTTAATTGCTGGCAAAATCAGTGTCACAATTTTATAAATGTGTCAAGCTCTCTGAAAAGTATTTTTACAAATTTTTATAAAAAGTTTTGGACTGCTTTTATTTGCAGTTTGAAAACAGAGAAATAAAAAGGGAAAAGCTTTGTTAAAAAAAAAGAGAAAGGGAAACAGGCCGCAGCCACCCGAGCCGGCCCATTGCATCCTCGCGCACGCGCGCAGAAAGCCGGCCCAGGACCAGCCCAACTCCCCGCGCCGGCCCTCTCCCTCTCTCTCTTCCTCTCTCTCTCCCTATTCTTTCTCTCTATCTCGCGCACGACGCCGTACCCGCCACGGATTCGATCGAATCCTAACCGAACTCAACCAAATCCGTCGCCCCGAGCCCCCTACTTAAACCCCACCTCCCTCCGCATCATCCTCGCCCCAAAAACCCTAGCTAACGCCGCCAGGCTGCCGCGCAAAAAGCTCGAGCCGCTCCGCCGCCAGGCCGCCGGTAAGTGGGCAACTCCGGCCGCACACCGCGACTCCAGCCCCTCCCTTTCCCCTAATCGCTTTGTTTCGTCGTTTGCGGAGCTCCTGGACATGACCAATGATTTTCTTTATCGCCAGATCGACGAGTCCGTCCACGTCCGAACGAAGCCGCCGCGGTGTCCAACTCCGGCGAGCAATCTCCGGCGGAGGAGACCACCCCGGAGCGCACCACCTCGCCACCAAGACCGCTCGCCGTGCTGATCATCGAGGTACAGCCGCGCGTCCTGGAAGCACCACCGATCGGGAGACGTCGCATGCCGACGCGTCGCCGCCGCGCGCGCCGGTCACCGGAACCCTAGCTCCGGCCGGCCCGTATTCCTTTAGATCTGGACCGTTGATCTTGATCCAACGGCTCCGTTTTATTTCCTTAACCGAATCGGTATCGGCCAGTTAGATCGCGCCGTGTCAGCGCTGAGTCAGCGCCAGTCAGCTGTCAGCGCCACGTCAGCCCCATTTTCTGTATTTCGGCCGAATTGATTTAATTTGGCAGTTTTGCAGAAAAACCCCTGAACTTAAAACCATCATATCTTTTTAATGGCTCGGCCAAATTTAATGAACTTTATATTTTTGAAAACCTTATAACCTGTAGAATATTTTAGAACCATTAGTTTTCTGTTTTGCCAACTTTAAAATTATTCAAATTTCAAATGAGGGATTTGAGTAATTTTGGCATAACTTTAAATCTATAAATTATTTTAAATTGTTTTCTTCTGCAAAAGTGTCTTTTAGTGTCCTCTGTCCAGTAGATATTTTAGTTTGCACTTGTGCATCATGCATTGACAATGTTTTGTAAAAACTCAAATAGTGGCATTTGACTATAGTAATTGTTTTTAAATTATTAAAGCCACTTAAAATATGAATCATGAGCATCATGCATATAGTAAAACAGAAAAATAACTTTATTTTGTTGTTTAATCTTGACTTGTGTTGTTAGTAAATCATCATGCATACATATTTTGTTGTATTGCTTTATTGCTTGTGTATTGAATTGTTGCAATTTGTTTGTTTAGATTGTGAAGAGTGCCAGGAGTGCTGTGAGTGTTGCAACCTGAACAACTATCAAGGCAAGTGCATACACAATTCATGAATGACCTATTACTATGTTTTTATATTGCACCTTAGACTATTTTCCAGTAGCATGCATGATAGGTGTTTTTAATAAAGTTATATGCTATGCAAACCTGTTAGGTTAGCCACATGTTTAGATGACTAGTGACCTATATTAATTTAGTAGATTGGCTTGCTGCAAAAATGATTGTTTTGTGGTAGATGATTTAAGAAAATTCTACTAAATTAATGAATCGCCTGGGTGGATTTTGGAGTTGTATTGGTGGGTCAAAGTTGAGTGGCTGCTCAGGCCCAGTTCTGCGGGTACCTGAGTACGTGCACTTGTGCTCGCCACCCAGGGTATCAGAGATTTCATGTCACTCCATGTCTAGCTTACTTCTAGTGCAGCCACTAGTCATATGGGCTCTGTCTTGATTAAGTAAGTTGAGTGGACCTGACAGGACGAACAAGCAGATGTAGGGGATGTAGGTTGGTATTGTTCGGACGTTTGTATGGGAAAGCTCTTCTGAAAGATCTCGTCTTGGTCTTCTCCTTTCCTTTTCACTAAATGAGGGTTAAGGATGGAATGGGTTGATCGAGTCTAGTGGGGAAAGTGCCACAAACTCTCGAGAGTAAATAAAACTAAGATCTTAGCCGTGTCCCCGGTTATGGACAATTTGAGTAACTAAGCAAGGTGGTCGACAGAAGAATCTCATTCATTCCAATTTCATAATAAAATTTTGATGGGTGAACAAGGGTAGAAGAGATATTGGTTTTCATGCCATGTTTATCTCAATAATAGTTGGTTTTAAAAGAAATGTTTTACAAGTGTAGGATAAAATTTGCTTTGCGCAAGAGCCTTGAACTCCACAAGCCAAATAAGCATGTAGAATAGTCTTGCCATTTAATATCCACCATAGTATGACACTTGCCAGCCTGTCACAAGGTATTGACCCACATTCTGGNGTGTCCCCGGTTATGGACAATTTGAGTAACTAAGCAAGGTGGTCGACAGAAGAATCTCATTCATTCCAATTTCATAATAAAATTTGTTGGGTGAACAAGGGTAGAAGAGATATTGGTTTTCATGCCATGTTTATCTCAATAATAGTTGGTTTTAAAAGAAATGTTTTACAAGTGTAGGATAAAATTTGCTTTGCGCAAGAGCCTTGAACTCCACAAGCCAAATAAGCATGTAGTGATAGTTCCTTGCCATTTAATATCCACCATAGTATGACACTTGCCAGCCTGTCACAAGGTATTGACCCAAATTCTCTGGGCTGCACGTTAGTGTTGCAGGTTGTTCAGATGAGGAGTAAGGACGTTGCCTATTTCGAGCTTACAACCAACATGTTCGCCAGTGGCACATGGAGATGATGGAGCTCAGTGCTACTTTAATTATGCTGCTTGAACTCTGAATAATACTTGTGGAACTATATTTATTTTAAGCTAAGCTTCGGCTATGCAAAGTTGTAATAAAGTACTTTGTTTCTGGATCATTCGTACTTGCGATGTAATAACGTTTAACATTATGCATGATATTACATCCTGTTGGTGAATGCTAGCCATACTCGATCCAGGGCCTAGCAATTCACGAGGTATTCTTACTTTTCAAAGTGAGGGTGCTACAGAATGGTATCAGAGCGTAATGTTGCCTGTAGGCTCGAAAACCCTAGGTTTGGTTTAGAAGTATTAGGTTTACCTTTATGCTATTTCGAATTTTAAGTTATTAAAGTTCTACTTTAATTATTTTAAGTAAATTCCTTCTTGTAAATTTTCTTATCATGTTCTTTTGATCTAATAATCCTCTTCTCTTCAACTTATAGATGTCTGGGATCATCAAGGAGGTGATAGCTGTCCCTCAGTCGTCCCTGCACTTCAGTGCGCTGCTAGCAGACTTGGCAAGCACAGTGGGCATCCATAGTCCTACTTTCAGAGGCAAGCTGGTATGGAAGGAGGGAGACATTGAGAAGTGGACAATCGAGACCACGATCCCTCGTCGTATTGGTGACCCAAATTCTGAGGAGTTTGTCTATGAGGAGGATTACCCTGACTGGGAGCACAGTGTGGAGATAGCCATGCAGGGAGCTATAGCACGAATCCGCATGAAGTACCGTAAGTTTATTCCTGAGAATAGTCCTTTTCTATTCTTTGGACAGCGTTATATGGATGGTACTCCAGCGGAATACATTGAGGGCTTGGGCAAACTGTATTCAGTGAAGAGGTACTTGGTTGACAGGGAAGTGAGCTCTGCACGTATGGAAGTCTTGATGAGGGATGCTATGAGGTATCTTGATCATGCAAGGGACAAGATTATTGAGGCCAACGCCAACATAGATCGCTGTGAGAAAGCCCTAGAGTGGATCAGTGACAACAGACAGAAGCTTCAAGTGGAGAACAGAGGATTGGACAACCGCAACCTGCATCTGGAGAACGTGGTGGATCTACAGGAGACAAAGATTAATGCTCTTGAGGAACAGAAAGAAGGTCCTCTCAAGCAGATAGATGAACTTGAGAAGCAACTGGCGCAGGGATCTACTTCACCAACTCAAGAGGACTCCGCAACTCTGACTCCGGAGATTGAAGATGAAGAAGAGGAGGCGCCCCAAGATTACAGTGATGAAGAGATGGCGGAGGAAGATGAAGAGATGCTAGAAGAAGTAGAGGAAGAAGAAGAAGACCCAGAGGAGCGCGCTATAGTGACACCAGATGGAGAGTTGCTGATGATTGTGGAGGACAAGGATGACACCCCTGCAAGGAACACTCGCTCTCACAAGCGTAAAGTCATCGGAGTCACCATCAGCCGGAAGTTGTTCAAGTAGTAGTTATAGTGTGACCACCAGTATTAGTAGCTTAGTATGCGAGTATCTTCTTTATCGTATCGTTTTTAAAGTATTGACCTATCAAATTGTGGTATGGCAGTACTAGTACGCTTGTGGTAGAACCTATATCGTGTTAGTTAAAGTTTTAAAAACCTTAATTTTCGAATTTGCAATTATATGTGTTTGTTTTGATATGTGTTTGTTTGTTTATTGTTGTTTGTTGATAATTGTTTGTATGGGTAGACATATTTCTTTAGACCTTTCTATCTATGCTTATCTATGCTATAAACACAGATGCCTCCTCGCCGTGATCCCAACAACAACAACAACAACAACAACAACAACAACAACAACGACCAGATGCAGCAGTTGATGACAGCACAGACACAACTGATGAACATGATGGCCCAATTCTTGGCGAACCAGCAGAATGCACCACCACCGCCACCTCCACCGCCGCCACCACCACCACCACCACCCCCAGTGGACAGGCTTGCTAGATTTCTGAGACTTAGACCCAATAAGTTCTCTACAGCCACTGAACCCATTGTAGCTGATGACTGGTTACGTTCTGTGCACAAGGATCTAGTCACTTGTGAGTGCACTGATGCTGAGATGGTGAGATTCACTGCTCACCTACTCGAGGGACCAGCAGCACAGTGGTGGGAGACCTACCAGATTACTCACCCATTAGCTGGACTCACATGGGACACCTTCAAGGAGGGATTCCGCAATGCTCATATTTCCTCAGGAATCATGAACCTGAAGAAAGATGAGTTCCGCAATCTGAGGCAAGGTAACAGGACTCTGAAGGAATACATGGATGATTTCTGTGCTCTGTCACGCTATGCTCCAGAGGACATTGACACTGATGCTAAGAGGAAGGATAAATTTCTTAAGGGACTTAGTGGTGAACTGAAAATTCCTTTGTCAGTGGCGTATGCACCAAATTATCAAGCACTTCTGGATCAAGCCATCACACTGGATGACAACATCAGGAAAGAAGAGACCAGGAAGAGGAAGTATAGTGGCAACAGTAGCAAGTACAATTCAGGACCCATACAGAAGAAGCCGCACTTTCATGAGCACAGTGGAGGACATAACTTTCACAAGCATGGGAATGGCCATAACCACCATGGCCATAACCATAACAATGGAAACAAAGGAGGAAATGGACATGGGAATGGAAACGGACACAATCATGGCAAGGGGAGCAGTAATGGCAATGGACAGCATCGTCATGAACACAAGAGAGACATCAGTCAAGTGACCTGTTACAAGTGCAAGAACAAGGGACATTACTCAAATGAGTGCCCAGAAAGGAAGGCCGAGGAAGCCGCCAAGCCCAATCCATTCCAGAAGGGACATGTGAATCATGTCAACGTGGAGGAAATATATGAGGAACCTGACGCTGTGATTGGTACGCTCTTACTCAACTCCTTTACAGCATTGGTTTTATTTGATACCGGGGCATCTCATTCATTCATATCAAGAGATTTTGTTAGAAAACATGAATTGCCGGTAGAAACCATAGGAAAACCTATGAAAGTCAGTTCTCCTGGTGGCGAGATGATAGTAAATGCCGGGTGTAGACGGTTAGTACTACACATAGGGAAATACTGTTTCCCGGTGGATTTGATAGTCTTAGACTCCCAAGGACTAGATGTTATTCTGGGAATGGACTGGATGACACGTTTTGGGGGAGTGATCGATTGTGTAAATAGAACCATTTCGCTGACAACCCCGGACGGCAAGAGGATCAAATTCAAGTCCAAGTTCAAGTTGAAGCAGGTTAAGCTAAATTCTCTTAAGGGGGTTAGCCTTGAAGAGGTACCCATAGTGAGAGAATATTCTGATGTATTTCCAGAAGAATTACCGGGAATGCCACCGGATAGAGATGTGGAGTTTCTCATTGAATTAGTACCAGGGACAGGACCCATTGCCAAGAGGCCATATCCAATGGCGGTAGATGAACTGAAAGAACTCAAGAAACAGTTAGATGAACATCTGCAGAAGGGATTCATTCGTCCGAGTTCTTCACCATGGGGAGCTCCGATACTATTTGTCGAGAAGAAGGATAGTACACAGAGGCTAGTTACAGATTATCGTTCACTGAACGAAGTGACTATCAAGAATAAATACCCACTACCCAAGATCAATGATCTGTTTGATCAATTGGAAGGTGCATGTGTATTCTCTAAGATCGATCTTCGATCAGGGTATTTCCAAATGAAGGTTAGGGAGATGGACATACCCAAGACCGCATTTACCACTCGGTATGGTCTGTATGAGTACACAGTGATGCCTTTTGGTTTGACCAATGCACCAGCTTATTTCATGAATATGATGAATAAGGTATTCATGGATTTTCTGGATAAATTTGTTGTTGTTTTCATTGACGACATCCTAATTTATTCCAAGAGTCACAAGGAGCACGAGGAACACCTACACATAGTGTTGCAGAGGTTGAGAGAGCACAAGTTGTATGCCAAATTCAGCAAGTGTGAATTTTGGTTGGAGAAAGTTGGATTTTTAGGACACGTGGTGTCTAAGGAAGGGATCGCAGTAGACCCAGAAAAGGTGTCCGCAGTGACAGAGTGGGAACCACCCAAGAACGTGGGAGAAATCCGTAGTTTTCTGGGATTGGCAGGATATTATAGGAGGTTTATTGAGAATTTTTCGAAGATTGCCAAACCAATGACGGAGTTATTGAAGAAGGATAAAAAGTTTGAATGGAATGAAGCTTGTGAAACCAGTTTCCAAGATTTGAAGAAGCGGTTAGTATCAGCACCAGTCTTGTGTCTACCAGATATAGAAAAAGATTTCCAAGTATATTGCGATGCATCGCGTCATGGTTTAGGGAGTGTATTGATGCAGGGAGGCAAAGTAGTTTCTTATGCCTCTAGACAGCTTAAGAAGCATGAAGTCAACTATCCTACTCATGATTTAGAGTTGGCATCAGTGGTTCATGCACTGAAGACTTGGAGACAGTATCTGATGGGAAAATGGTGTGAGGTATTCACCGATCACAAGAGCCTCAAATATATCTTCACCCAGAAGGAGCTGAACATGAGACAAAGAAGATGGTTAGAACTCATTAAGGATTATGATCTGAGTTTGCAATATCACCCTGGAAAAGCCAACGTAGTGGCTGACGCCTTAAGCCGTAAGGTTCATGTCAATGGATTAACGGCAGGTGAATTGCCGGAAGATTTGTGCAATGCATTTAAAGACCTTAGATTGGAAGTGGTGCCTGAAGGATTTATAGCAGCACTGGAGGTGCAACCAATGCTGATGGATAGGATACGAGAAGCACAGAAGGGAGATAAAGTGATGGAGGAAATCAAGACCAATCTGAGTGAAGGCAAAGCCAAAGGATTCCGGGAGGACGAACAAGGTACGATGTGGTTCGAGAACCGTATTTGTGTGCCACAAGATGAGGATCTTAGGAAACTAATATTACAAGAGGCACATGACTCACCCTATTCGATACATCCGGGTAACACTAAGATGTATATGGATGTAAAGGAGAGATTTTGGTGGAATGGTTTGAAAAGAGATATCGCAGAATATATTGCCAAGTGTGACGTGTGTAGCCGCGTGAAGGCAGAACATCAGAAACCCGCTGGACTGCTGCAACCATTACCAGTGCCAGAATGGAAATGGGAGCAAATTGGCATGGATTTCATCACAGGACTACCCAGAACCAAGTCGGGTTATGATTCAATATGGGTGATTGTTGACCGTCTGACCAAAGTGGCTCACTTTATTCCTGTGAAAACCACTTATACCAGTGCAAAGCTAGCAGATATTTACATGAAGAGAATTGTGAGTTTGCATGGTGTTCCTAAGAAGATTGTATCTGATAGAGGTACCCAATTTACCTCACATTTCTGGAAGCAACTGCATGAGTCGTTAGGAACAAGACTAGAGTTCAGTACAGCTTTTCATCCACAGACTGATGGACAGACCGAGAGAGTCAACCAGATTCTGGAGGACATGCTTAGGGCATGTGCATTGGATTATAAAACTAGCTGGGATGATAACTTGCCATATGCAGAATTCTCATACAACAATAGCTACCAAGCCAGTATAGAGATGGCACCTTTTGAGGCATTGTACGGAAGAAAATGCACTACACCATTACTGTGGAGTGGTGTAGGTGAGCGTAGCTTATTTGGACCTGACATTATTCAAGAAGCGGAAGAGAAGGTCAGATTGATAAAAGACAGGTTGAAAATAGCACAGTCAAGGCAGAAAAGTTATGCGGATTCCAAGCGTAGGGAAATCACCTATGAGGTAGGTGATAGAGCATACCTTAGAGTCTCACCTCTACGTGGTGTGAAGAGGTTTGGAATCAAAGGAAAGTTAGCACCTCGATTCATTGGACCCTATAAGGTTCTCTCTCGTAAAGGAGAAGTAGCTTATGAGCTGGAACTGCCAGAGGTATTATCAGCAGTTCACAATGTGTTCCATGTTAGCCAGTTGAAGAAGTGTCACCCTGAGATGGCTGAGACAGCACTACGTGATACTGTTCCCTTGGAAGAAGTTCAACTGGAGAGTGATTTGACTTATGAGGAGAAGCCAATCAAGATTTTGGAGACTGCAGAGAGAATTACTCGTACCAAGACAATCAAGTTCTGCAAAGTCCAATGGAGCCATCATACTGAAGAGGAAGCTACTTGGGAACGAGAGGATGATTTGCGAGAAGAACACCCGCACCTATTTGCTAACCAATCCGAATCTCGGGGACGAGATTCATCTTAAGGGGGTTAGGTTTGTAACATCCCAATTTTCAAAAATTGCATGAGCATGCATCCATGTCATCATATGCATTTGTTTGTGCATTTAATTTAGGTGGCATGATTTGATTTTGTTTTTATTTATTCAAATAATGGAATAAAGGGTGCTAAGTAACCCTAGCCATGTTTTTCAAATATTATATTTATTTTGGTGGCAAGACAAGTGCCATATTATTCTATATTTGAAAAGCTCTTTGAAAAGTATTTTTATGAATTTTTACAGAAAGTTTTACCAAAGTTATAAAATCTGTTTTAAAATTAGAGAAAAGAAAAAGGGAAAAAGTTTGTCAAAAAAAAAGAAAACGGCCGCAGCCAGCCCGAACCAGCCCAGCAAGCCGGCCCAGGACCAGCCCAACTCCCCCCGCGCCGGCCCTCTCTCTCTTCCTCTCTCTCTCCCTATTCTTTCTCTCTATCTCGCGCCCGCCGCCGTACGCGACTCCGGCGAGCAATCGCCGGCGGAGGAGAGCTCTCCGTCGACCACCACTTCGCCACCGACACCGCCTCGCCGTGCTGATCATCCAGGTATAAGCCGTGCGTCCTGGAGCGCCACCGTTTGCCGGGAACGCCGCATGCCGACGCGTCGCCGCCGCGCGCCGCCGGTCACCGAAACCCTAGCTCCGGCCGGCCCGCATCCCTTTAGATCTGGACCGTTGGATTCCGATCCAGCGGCTCCGTTTTATTTCCTTAACCGAATCGGTATCGGCCAGTTAGATCGCGCCGTGTCAGCGCTGAGTCAGCGTCCAGTCAGCGCCACGTCAGCCCATTTTCTGTAAATTCGGCCGAATTGTTTTAATTTGGCAGTTTTGCAGAAAAACCCCTGCACCTTAGAACCTTCATATCTTTTTAATGGCTCGGCCAAATTTAATGAACTTTATATTTTTGAAAACCTTATAACCTGTAGAATATTTTAGAACCATTAGTTTTCTGTTTTGCCAACTTTAAAATTATTCAAATTTCAAATGAGGGATTTGAGTAATTTTGGCATAACTTTAAATCTATAAGTTATTTTAAATTGTTTTCTTCTGCAAAAGTGTGTCTTTTAGTGTCCTCTATCCAGTAGATATTTTAGTTTGCACTTGTGCATCATGCATTGATAATGTTTTGTAAAAACTCAAATAGTGGCATTTTGACTATAGTAATTGTTTTTAAATTATTAAAGCCACTAAAATTATGAATCATGAGCATCATGCATATAGTATATAACAGAAAGTAATAACTTTATTTGTTGTTTAATCTTGACTTGTGTTGTTAGTAAATCATCATGCATACATATTTTGTTGTATTGCTTTATTGCTTGTGTATTGAATTGTTGCAATTTGTTTGTTTAGATTGTGAAGAGTGCCAGGAGTGTTGTGAGTGTTGCAACCTGAACAACTATCAAGGCAAGTGCATACACAATTCATGAATGACCTATTACTATGTTTTATATTGCACCTTAGACTATTTTCCAGTAGCATGCATGATAGGCTGTTTTTAATGAAGTTATATGCTATGCAAACCTGTTAGGTTAGCCACATGTTTAGATGACTAGTGACCTATATTAATTTAGTAGTTTGGCTTGCTGCAAAAATGAGTTGTTTTGTGGTAGATGATTTAAGAAAATTCTACTAAATTAATGAATCGCCTGGGTGGATTTTGGAGTTGTATTGGTGGGTCAAAGTTGAGTGGCTGCTCAGGCCCAGTTCTGCGGGTACCTGAGTACGTGCACTTGTGCTCGCCACCCAGGGTATTAGAGATTTCATGTCACTCCATGTCTAGCTTACTTCCAGTGCAGCCACTAGTCATATGGGCTCTGTCTTGACTAAGTATGTTGTGTGGACTCGACCCGGCTTGACAAGCTGATGTAGGGGTTGTAGGTGGAACGGGTCAAGCCGTTGGGTTGGGAAAATGCTTCGGAATGGTCTCGTCTTGGTCTTCTCCTTTCCTTTTCACTAAATGAGGGTTAAGGATGGAATGGGTTGATCGAGTCTAGTGGGGAAAGTGCCACAAACTCTCGAGAGTAAATAAAACTAAGATCTTAGCCGTGTCCCCGGTTATGGACAATTTGAGTAACTAAGCAAGGTGGTCGACAGAAGAATCTCATTCATTCCAATTTCATAATAAAATTTGTTGGGTGAACAAGGGTAGAAGAGATATTGGTTTTCATGCCATGTTTATCTCAATAATAGTTGGTTTTAAAAGAAATGTTTTACAAGTGTAGGATAAAATTTGCTTTGCGCAAGAGCCTTGAACTCCACAAGCCAAATAAGCATGTAGAGATAGTCTTGCCATTTAATATCCACCATAGTATGACACTTGCCAGCCTGTCACAAGGTATTGACCCAAATTCTCTGGGCTGCAACGTTAATGTTGCAGGTTGTTCAGATGAGGAGTAAGGACGTTGCCTATTTCGAGCTTACAACCAACATGTTCGCCAGTGGCACATGGAGATGATGGAGCTCAGTGCTACTTTAATTATGCTGCTTGAACTCTGAATAATATTTGTGGAACTTTATTTATTTTAAGCTAGCTTCGGCTATGCAAAGTTGTAATAAAGTACTTTGTTTCTGGATCATTCGTACTTGCGATGTAATAACGTTTAACATTTATGCATGATATTACATCCTGTTGGTGAATGCTAGCCATACTCGATCCAGGGCCTAGCAATTCACGAGGTATTCTTACTTTTCAAAGTGAGGGTGCTACAGGAACACAATGCACCCAAGAGTAACAAGCTTCTCAACGTCAATCCTCACGTATCACCGTAGGGAGAGCAACCCGATGCAACTAATGCAAGAGGTAAGAACACACAAAGTGGTCAAGTCCTTTTCTCTAAAATCCAACCAAAGCAACTAATGCTATGGAGGGATTTAGGAGGAAGAACAAAGGGATGAACACAAAGCAATCCCAAAATCTAGATCCACTAGGTTCTCCTCACTTAGAGAAGATTTTGATTGGTGGAAAGGTAGATCTAGATCTCCTCTCTTGAATCCCTAAGTTTGGGCAAGAATCATTTGAGGGATTGAGAGGAATCAAGTTCACAAGGATGTGCAACAATGGAGGAGAGAGAGCTTGAAGAGATTCAAAAGATTGGAAGAAGTATATTTTTGGCAAAAAGGAAGAAGGGGCACTTAAAAGGGTGCCATGGGAATCTGGCCGTTGGGATCAGACTCCCGTAGGGCCGGTAGTACCGCCCCACGTAAAAACAGCCCCAACGGCTCTCTTCAGAGAAGAAAATCCGCAGGACCGGTAGTACCGGCCCAAAGGGCGGTACTTCCGGCCCACCCAGAAAAAGCCTGCCAACGGCTAGAGAGAGTACCCGCAAGGCCGGTAGTACCGGCAAAAGGACCGGTAGTTCCGGTTTAGCGGTAGTACCAGATCAACTTCCGGTGTCACTTCCGTTGAGAGTCCAATACCCAGCTTTCGCAAGCGGCACTGGGCTCCGGAAGAACCACCGGAAGTGCCGGGCGGTAGTACCACTGGGAGCACCGGTACTTCCGGTTTAGCGGTAGTTCCGGTACTACTTCCGGTGCTACTTCCGTTTGGAGTCCAGTACCCAATTTTCGTAAGCGGTACTGGGCTCCGGAAGTACCTCCGGAAGTTCCGAGCGGTAGTACCGCCCGTGAGGCCGGTACTTCCGGTCACTGAAGAACAGCAGAACACCGGTACGAGAAAAAGCATAACTTAATCATCCGGACTCCGTTTTCGATGATCTTGGGCTCGTTGGATTCGCAACGAAAAGTTCTACAAGATCATGCGGAGAAACATCATGGTCCATCATGTGAGGAGGAAGTCACAAGGAGAGAGTTTGACCTCTCTTAGAAAAGACGAACCGGTAAAACCTCCAACATAAAAAACGCAAGAAGATATTCATGAGATCCGTTTTTGATGAACTAGAGCTTGGTATGGAGATGAACACAAGCTCTAAATTCTCACATGGATAAAAGCCAAATAAGAACCGAAAAGGATGATTGCAAGGATGCAAGGATGCAAAGGTTTAAGCTCTCCACGAACGATACGATCAAGATACTCGGTCGAGAGCCCCTCTTGATAGAACGGCTATCTATCCTATAACCCGGTCTCTCAACTAACATCATGAGACCGGTAAAATAAAATCCCTATCAAGATCATACCTTTGCCTTGCGCATTAATCCACTTGAGGTCGATGAAGACGAACTTCATCTCCTCAAGACGAACCACCTTTCTTGATTGCGCTTCTCTTGGTGAAGAATCACATGACGCTCCCCCATACACCAAGATGGGGAAAGCACTCTTCGGCATATCTTCACTTGGACTTGAGAGTTGATCAACCCGCACAAAGCCTTGATCAATCCAAACTTTTCTTCTTTCCTTAACCTTGACTCCAACACATGGAGAACAAGCAAGCTAATGGACAACCTACAAATATAGCTCAATACAAATATTAGTCCATAGAGATTGTCATTAATTACCAAAACCATGCATGGGAGCAACCATGCACTTTCACCGATGCAACTCTAGGCGGAGGAAGAGCTCGATCCGCTCCCGTCGTCGCTGCAAGTCTACATCTGGACGAGACGCTGCCGTAGTCGCTCCTGTGAACAACCGAGGAGGAATGGATTAGACACTGGGAGTGATCTAGTGAGGAGGAGTGAGTGTTGGACTTTTGTTTGGGCCGATGGGATCTCGTAAATAAAAATAGCATGCTATAATGCTAATGTGTTTAGCGTGGTTTAGCGCGTATAAAACGTGATTAGCGTCATAACGGCTATTTTTGGCTAAATATAGCGTAGCCTTTTCAAAGCTATAGCGCGCTACTATACGGGATATAGCATGTTATTTTTTCATTGGTATTATCACTTAAATAATTTACTTGGTTTATCATTTTTTAAACTGCCGACTTCGCTTATCTGATGTATCATCTACTCATTTTTTAGCTTCCAGACAAGTTTCGAAATACTAAATGATAACCTCTGGTTAACTGGTCATCTAGTCTAGCAAAAAAAGAAAAAGAAAAAGGCAATTAGGCGTTCTCTGGCTCCCGGGAGCGCAGGCTAAAACTTGGGCTAGTAGAATTATTGAGGTGGGTAGTTTTCTTTCCCATAAATTGGAGAGGGATGAAGTTAGGAAAATTTCTCAATGGGGTCAGCTTCATATTTTCTCTAATTCACTGGTGTCATTTTATACAAAAAACATTACTTTGTACTAATTAATGAAGATTTTTCCAATATTCATTGGGGTCAGCTGATCAATGCCACTATGGCAGCTACGTCCCTGATTATGGAGGAGTTAGGATATTTTTTGGCATGGCTACAAAATAAAGCACCTATGCTTATGGGTTTAATACTTAATTTTACCCAAAAGCTTGGGTTCTGGTGAAAATGGACCCTTTCATTCAACTTGGGGATTCTCATGCTGCTACGCTTGATATCTCTTGGTTGAACTATGGAGTGATCAAACTAGTTCCTAAAGGGAAAGGTGATAAAATGCAGGTCTATTTGCCTCTTAAATGTGACCTTGAAAATCTTTCATAATGGAAGGACCTGTGAAAGGACATTTCTCCGATAATCTTGTTTTGACGTTTGATTACAACACTTGGAAGTATTTAACATACTCTCTAGTATCAACAGGAAATATGCAAAAAGGAAGAAATGCCGTATTGTCAGAAATGCAACAGGAAAGAATGGAGTTTCAGCAGGCTGGCCGGGCTCCAGGCCGGCGGTGTCTGGTGGGGGTCCGGCCCCCAGACCGGCCTAGGCCGGGCTCCAGGCCGGCGGTGTCTGGTGGGGGTCCGGCCCCCAGGCCGGCCTTGGCCGGGCTCCAAGCCGGAGGCTTCTGTTGGGTGGCCGGCCCCCAGGCCGGTCCAGGCCGGGCTCCAGGCCGGCGGCCCAGGTTGTTCCAGTTCGATGATCGTTGGCCGGCCCCCTGGCCGGCCTGGGCCGACCTTCAGACCGGGTCCCCCTTTATGTCCAACGGCTACATTTTGGGAGGGGGTACTTATACCCCTTCATCTACCTCGGGACAACTACCACGACCAAAAGAAGAACACCACCATTGTTTGAAAGCTTCAAATCGATAGATCTCCCTCTCTAGCCACTCAATCATTTAGTCCTTTGGACATTTGAGAGAGGAGACCTAGATCTACACTTCAACCAAACCAATTAGATTTCCCCCTTGATTTGTGAGAGGGGGATTGCTACTCTTGGTGTTCATTGGAACCCTAAGAGGTTGTGGTCCTTCGGAGTTTTGGGAGCTACGAAGACTTTGCCGGGAGCCACCAATTAAGTTGTGGTGCGTGCCCCGGCCTTGGGCATCGAGTCTTGGCGGCTCGGTGCATTTGGTGAAGACCCTCCAACTTGTGGAGTGTGCTTCATCCTTGTAAAGGTTCTAGTTGTCAACCTCAACGGCAACATAGTGACAAGTGCCTCGCCACATCGGTGGTAAGTCACAACGGAGATACGGTGTGCCATATCAAGGCTACTCGGTGTTTCACTTTGGTGAACACCGCGCCGCTCCAACGGAGATTAGCTTCCATTGGGAAGTGAACTTCGGGATAAATCTTCGTGTCATCTTGTTGTTTATCTTTGCACTTACCTTTACTTGTTAGCACTAGCTTACTATATCTATATCTTGCGCTAGTGATCTTTTGCTCATCATATAAGGTTGTTCACCTAGTTGCATATTCTAGACAACTTATATTTGAGCAATATCTATTTAAAACGAAAAAGAATTAAAATTTGTAGTTAACCTATTCACCCCCCCTCTAGTTAACCTCATCGATCCTTTCAATTGGTATCAGAGCCTCGTCTCTTTATTAAAGGCTTCACCGCCTAAAGAGGAGGATGGGGGATCCCACTCCCATGGAATTGCTTCAAAAGCAAGTCGAGTCCGTGGGGGAAAGAACCGATAAGAGGTTGGATAGGTTAGAGGAACTAATAATGAAACTTGCCTCTCATCTAGCAATGCAAATGAAAGTCCCTCTCTAGATGAACATGGTAATCCCATAACTCCTTCAAAAGAAAGTGACGAACACTCATCTAGAAATGAAAACCCAAATCAGTTTGGACATATTTATAACAATGCTCTTAATGTTCAACATCCACATGTGAACAATCTTGGTAACCCACCTTTAGTAGATAGGGCCCGTTTTACTAATTGGAAAGCTTCTATGAAATCTTATGTGTGTAGCTCTTCAATGCAAATATGGAGAATCATTGAGAGGGGATACTATCCTAAGGATATCAACAATTTGACCTCAAGTGAGATCATTGATGAACAACTCAATGCACATGCTCGAGAAGGCAATGGTCAATGAAGGTGTTGAGCACATCCGATCTCTCCCAAACGCCAAGGAAGCTTGGGAGTATCTACTCGCCATGTATGATGGGAATGTGAGCATGCAACGCTCAAAGAAAACACTTCTCCAACGGCAAGTTGACCACTTCATCATGAAGGATGGAGAAGTTCCGGAAGATGTATATCGAAGACTCAAGGCTCTTGTTGTGGACATGAAGGATGTCGGATTCAAGGATTGCGATGATGATTGGTTCAAGGGAAAATTTCTTCAAACCTTGATTCCATACAATGAGAACATGGTAATGAATGTTCAAGCAAGAGCGGACTACATGGAACTAACTCCCAATGATGTTTTGGGCACCTTTGTCACCATGAACATGATGAAGAAATCTTCGGAAGATGTTCTAACTCGTGTGAATGGAATGAAGAAAGTATCTCTTGCCTTGAAGGCAACATCCTATGATGAGGAAGAATCAAGTGATGAAGGTGGATCCACCTATGTGCCATCCGAGAAGGAAAAGAGGGTGTCACACAATGAGTGTTTGGCGCTTGCCAACCATAATTGGTGGAAGAAAGGGGACTTTAGATCAAATGCAACAAAGAACAAGGGAAGAGAAGGCTCAAGTACAAAGAAAGCAAGAACTTGTTTCAATTGTGGAGATAGTGAGCACTTCGTTGCGGATTGTCCCTACAAGAGTAGAATTGAGAATGGAGGAAAGCTTGTCAAGAAAACCAACTTTGTTCCTAAAAACAAGAACTTCATGAAGAAGGTATCTAAAAGGGTAATGGTGACAAATGAGCAAGAATATTTGTCCGGAGGTGAAGAAAGTGAAGATGAAGAAGAACAAGTCGGCATGGCGGCAATGGCAATTGGGGTTATTCCTTCTTCTTTGGATTCACTCTTTTCAACTCCTAATGACAAGCAAGGCCCTACCAAACACAAGTGCCTTATGGCAAAGGGTACATCTCCAAAGGTAACCCACTCACGAAAACCCTCAATTTCCTCTACTCCATCATTGTTAAATTATGATGAGGAACTTGATGATGAGAATGCTAATAATCTTTCAAAAGTCATGAGATCACTTGAAAGTGAAAATAAAATTGCATTTGATGCCTTCATGACTCAACTTGGTAATGCATATGGCCTAATAGAAGAACATGAAGAAAGAATATGTGAACTTGAGGGTTTCGCTCGTGATGATGCTAACAGGATAGCGGAGCTTGAGGAAGCCCTAGATAATGCACTATGTCTTAAAGATTCTATTGAGGAAGTCTCCACTTTAGATCTATCTAAGATGATGGGTGACCGTGATCATGCATTATATAAGCTTAAGGAATTCATGGATGAAAATGATAATATTATGAATGGTCACAATGAACTACTTAAGGATTTTGAGCATCTTGAGAAAGCCCACATGGGACTCTTAAGAGAGCTCAAGACTCTTAAGGAGTCACATGACAACTCTCAAAATAAGGATATGAATGAAAATGCTTGTGCCACTAACCCCTTGTGTGTCAAGGCATCTCTCATATTGGAGAACAATAGGTTGAAGGCTCAGCTTGAGAAAGGACTTGTGTCTTGCATACAAGGAGAAAAGAACCTTAATAATCTTTTGAGAAATCAAAGGAGAGTTGTGGGTAAGGAAGGACTTGGATTTGGAGTCACATCCAGTAGGGCCAATGAGAAGAGGAACCAACTCCCTCCACTAATGCTATTGTTTTTGTGAAGGAGGGGGAGTTGGCTAATGATGAAGATGAATTTGATATTCTTGCTAAGAGCATTGCTCCTAAGAACACATCTTCTCACAACAATTTTGCGGGAAAATATAATCCATCTTATATGCTTTTGAAATCTAATAATGGACATGTTTATGCAAAATATGTCGGCACTTCTTATGGTAGTGATTATAGTTCTACTATTTGGGTTCCCAAGACCCTTGTGACTAACAAAAGAGGACCCATCAAAACATGGGGACCTAAGTCAAGAACTTGATCCATTGTAGGTGTGTGCTTCCGGAGGATCATCATGGCTTATTGATAGCGGTTGTTCCGCACATATGACCGGAAGCAAAGAAGTGTTGAAAGATTTAAAGCATCAACTTCTCAAGATATCTCATGTCACCATTGGTGATGGTTCCGAACTCAAGGTATTGGGGCACGGCAAGGTGGTCATTTCTCCGGACACGTCCATTGAGAAAGTCCTCCTTGTTGAGTCCCTTGGTTATAATTTACTTTCCGTTTTGCAACTTTGTGAGTGCAACTTTACTGTTGTCTTTGGACGGTATCATGTGCTCATTCTTCACACAATTTCTCTTAAAGTAGCCTTTGTTGGATTTGTGGAAAACCGTATGTATGTAGTGGATTTCTCGAAAGAAACTACACACATTGCCACTAGTCTAATGGCTAAATCCGACATGGGTTGGCTTTGGCATCGCCGGTTGGGCCACATCGGTATGAGAAATTTGTAAACGCTTGTGAAGGGTGAGCATGTGGAAGGACTAACAAAAGTTAACTTTTCTAAAGATCGTCCTTGTAGCTCTTGCGTTGCCGGAAAGATGCATGAGAAGAACCACCCCAAGGTGACAACTATCAATACAACGAGGCCCTTCCAACTCATTCATATGGATTTGTTTGGGCCTCCTACTTATGAGAGTCTTGGTGGCAAGAAATATTGCTTGGTAATTGTTGATGATTATACAAGATACACTTGGACTTTCTATATCAAGAAGAAGAGTGAAACTCAAAGGGAATTCATTGATTGGGCTACTCAAGTACAACGCCAATATGACACAACCATCTTGGCCATAAGAAGTGACAATGGAACCGAGTTTAAGAATTACACCATGGATGAATTCTTGAGTGATGAGGGCATTAAACATCAATATTCCGCTGCGTATACCCCTCAACAAAATGGTGTTGCGGAAAGAAAGAACCGTACACTTATTGATATGGCAAGAACTATGATGGCCGAATTCAAGTCTCCATATAACTTTTGGGCCAAAGCCATCAACACCGCTTGTCATCTAACCAACCGGCTCTATCTCCGCCCATTCACTAAAAAGACTCCGTATGAACTTCTTGGTGGTAAAAAGCCGAACCTCTCTTACATTAAAGTTTTTGGTTGCAAATGTCAAGTTTACATTAAAGGTTCTAAATTACCTAAGTTTGGTCCTAGAACTTTTGAAGGCATATTTGTTGGTTATGCCAAGGATTCCCACACTTATAGGGTCTTCAACATATCCACCGGGTGTGTTGAAGAATCTATGAATGTGGTATTCCATGAGGATAATGGCTCCCAAGTGGGGCAAGTTGATCTTGATGATGTAGGTGATGAGCCCTCCTCCGTCGCCATAGGAAGAATGGGTGTAGGTCCCCTTATACCCATTGAGGAACCCCTTGTGGCAACGGAGTTAGACTCAAGCTCGACGCAAGTGGAGCCTTCTACATCAACCATTGCTCAAGCCGCAAACCAAGAACAAGCTCAAGATCTACAAGATGATACCAACCATCATGATAATGATCAAGATCCACCCAATGATAATGGTGGTCAAGATTTTGGTGATCTCTCACCAAGAACTCCAACCCACTCTCGGATTAATCAAAATCTTGATGAAGGAGATGATGAAGATGCACCTCCAAATGAGAGACCCTCAGATGCCCTTGCTCGTCGAGTGGCTAGCAAGGCCGTGGCATTACATAAAAAATCTCTCTATCAAAAGAATATCATTGGTGGTCTTGGTAGGAGTGTGTCCACTCGGAGGCAACTATTACTCTTTTGTGGTGTCCATGCTCATATATCACATTTTGAACCTACCAAGGTGTATGAAGCTCTTGAAGATGAAGATTGGGTTCATGCTATGTACGAAGAGCTCCATAACTTTGAGAGAAACAAAGTATGGTCCCTAGTGGAAAGACCCAAGAACCATAATGTGATTGGAACCAAATGGGTGTTCAAGAACAAGCAAGATAATCATGGACAAGTGATTCGCAACAAAGCTCGTTTGGTTGCTCAAGGCTACTCTCAAGTCGAAGGACTTGACTACGGTGAAACTTTCGCTCCCGTAGCTAGACTTGAATCCATTCGTATATTGCTTGCATTTGCTTCTAGCTATAAATTCACTTTATATCAAATGGATGTTAAAAGTGCATTCCTAAATGGTCCACTTAATGAGATGGTATATGTTAAACAACCTCCGGGGTTCGAAGATCCCAAGTGTCCTAACCATGTCTACTTACTCCATAAGGCTTTGTATGGCCTCAAACAAGCCCCACGTGCTTGGTATGATCACTTAAAGGAGTTCCTAGTAGACCGTGGTTTTGCACTTGGGGTAATCGATCCCACACTCTTCACCAAGAGCGTAAATGGAGAATTCTTTGTATGCCAAGTATATGTTGATGATATTATATTTGGTTCTACTAATGTCTCTTTTGTAGAACAATTTGCTAAGTTAATGACAAGCGAATTTGAAATGTCTATGATGGGTGAATTAAGGTTCTTCCTTGGTTTTGAGATTGAGCAATATGACGAAGGAACCTTTATTTGCCAAGCTAAGTATACTCAAGACATGCTCAAGAAGTTTGATATGTCAAATGCAAGCCCAGTGAGATTTCCAATGGCAACAAACGTGAATCTAACACTAGATCACGAAGGTATTCCGGTTGACCAAAAGCTTTATCGTTCTATGATTGGTTCCCTGCTTTATCTTTGTGCATCTAGACCGGATATCATGTTTAGTGTGGGTTTGTGTGCAAGATTTCAATCTAACCCCAAAGAAAGCCATATGACTGCTGTCAAAAGAATTCTTAGGTACTTGGTTGATACTCCCAATCATGGTCTTTGGTATCCTTCAAATACAAGCTTTGATCTTGTGGGGTATTCGGATGCGGATTGGGCCGGCGACAAAGTGACGAGAAAATTAACCTCGGGTGCTTGCCAATTTCTTGGTAGGTCACTTGTGTGTTGGTCTTCGAAGAAACAAAATTGCATATCCACCTCCTCCACGGAAGCCGAATATATTGCCGCAGCAAGTTGTTGTTCACAATTATTATGGATGAGACAATGTCTTGAGGATTTCGGAATTAAGAAAAAGACATTGCCTCTTTTATGTGATAATGAAAGTGCTATAAGAATTGCTCATAATCCCGTGCTCCATGGCAAGACCAAGCATATTGAAATACGGTATCATTTTATCCGTGATCATGTGGCCAATGGAGATATCTCTCTTTCATATATCAACACCAAAGATCAACTCGCCGATATATTCACAAAACCACTTGACGAGAAGAGATTCAAGGAATTGAGGGGAGAAATCAATGTGGTGTGTGCAAGCAACTTTGTTTGATTAAGAATCTTGGATTCACATCTCTACTAGTGTTTTATTTGAATTCTAGATGTAGGCATGAATTTAGGGGGAGTGTTGTCCTAATCCATTGGACTCTCCCTCCCCCCATTATGCAAATAGCAATGTTTTCATTGATGTCTCAAAAATATTCACATATGAGCTTAAATGATGAGTTTAGGTTATGCACCCAAGATATATCTTCGCGGTGGCATGCCATACACTCATATATGGTGGCCTAGGCCACCGACCTTTTTCTCAAATACATTCATATTTTCTCATTTGCCATTTTCCTTGTACCACACTCAATACTTCTTATTTCGAATTTCTATTTTGAGTGGAGTTTTCATCATGTTTTGCGTCTCCCCCGGATCACACAATGGTTGCTCTATGGTATTTTTAATGATACAAAGTGCTCGGAAGTCAAGGAAATCAAAACAAGCAAAGATGGATGAAGACAGAGAAAACTGGGCGTTCCTGGGCGTGGGCCGGCCTCTGACCCGGCCCAGGCCGGCTCCCAGGCCGGCTGGCTCGGGTGCCCCTCCGGCCTCACGCCCGGCCCTGGCCGGCTCACAGGCCGGTCTGCTCGGGTCCTACCCCGGCCTCCCGCCCGGCCTCGGCCGGTTCCCAGGCCGGTCGGCTCGGGTGCCCGGCCGGCCTCACGCCCGGCCCCGGCCGGTTCCCAGGCCGGCGCGCCTGGGAACTTAAACTCACAGGGGGCCGATTTCGACCTAGATTGTTTCTTCTTCCCCTCCATGCCTCTATTCCCCATTGTTGTCCTCCTCCCAAACTCAAGCTCCTCCACCTTCCCCTCCGTTTCAACCACAACAAACTCCTTCCCCTCCACAAATTGGTGAGAGAATCACCCGATCTCTCACCCTATCCACATAGTTTCGCTGTTTGTGTGCCGATTTGAGGTGGATCTTCACCTTAGATTGGTGTGTTCTTGTCAAGACTTGAGATGGACGGTTGGGGTGATGATTGGGAGGAGTTCCCTCAGTCAAGCAAGGCCGGAGCAGCCAAGGGGAGCAAGACGTTTGATGGGCTTGATGATATTGTGGATGACTATGATGCTCAATCCTCCATGCCCAAGACCAAGAGACTCAAGAAGGCCGCTGTCAGAAAAGGCAAATCCAAGCAAGCTCCCAAGCCAACGGGAAATCCTCCGCCTCCGCCTCTTGTGAACCCCGATGAACCGGTACGTGCTACTTGGGTCAAGGTGCCTACTCTCGAGTTTGAGCAAGATCGATTAGTGTTCAACCCTTATGCATTTGGCAATAGCACCTGTCCGGATGACCCTAGATTCTATTGCAAGATGCATCAGCAAATATATCATCAATGCGTTAATAAGAAGAAGAACAAGCATGTGCCTACCTCCTATTTTAGTGTTGAGCATACTAGGGAAGTATGGCCAGATGTGATGGAGCTTATGGATTACCATCAAATTTCCAAGCTCATGCCAGTTAGCACTCCGTATTCCCCCGAGTTACTCACACAATTCTATGCCACTGTTCATTTCTCCACCGTGCCCAAGAGAACTATGACTTGGATGTGTCACACTACAGTTTGCACGGCTACTCTGGCAGAGTTTGGGGAATTATTTCAGCTTGAGGAACTTCCTTTTGCTCCGTGCTATAGTCGTCTCCATCTCTCCAAAGTTATGCCAGCTGAAGTTGGGCTTCGCCATTGCTATCCACCGGGAATAGGGCTCCGTGGAAAGATTTCCAAGATTTCTTGGATGTATCCCTACTGGAGAGTTGTTCAGGGCATCCTGAGAAACAATCTCAATTGCAAATATGGAGAAAAGGGTCAAGTTCGCCAGCGGATGATCAACCTTCTAAACCAGATTGTTCCCCTCTACATGAGAAAGAAGCAAATTGATATTCTTGACTACATGTGGCAAGAGATGCGCTTGGTGGTTCTTATGAACAAGGTTCCCGTGTATGGTCCTTATCTGCAGACTCTTTTCAACACCAAGTTAAGCCCTGAGGTGATTGCGTCGTATGATATGTATGTGCCTTCTCTTGTTACTATACCTGCTCCTCCTCCAGATGCACCTGTCTATGTTCCTCCATATCGTGGTCAGAACGTTGAAGATGAGGATGGTGAGGTTCCTAAGAAGCAAAATGTTATCATCAAAGCACTCAAGAAGATGAACTGCTTCTTTGCGGTGCAAAGGAAATCTGACTACAAGACCTATGCCAAACAAAAAAGGTACAATCGCAATCAGCGTGCCATTATGACTCAGCTTAATCTTCCGGTTGCTTCTGCAAGCTCAGAGGAAGTCTCAGAGGGCACCTACATGGCACAGAATAAGTACACCTTCTGGTTTGGCGATGATGCCTCTTCTCTTGCTCCGTATTGGCAAGGGGACCCTGGTCAGTCGAGCTCCGGTCCAGCTGCACATGATGATGAGTATGATGTTGAGGATGAAGAGGAGGATGATAATGATGATGATGATGATGATGATGATGATGATGATGATGATGATGATGAAGAGTGATCATGGCTCTCACTGCTTTTTCTCCCTTTTTGGTGTCTTGATGCCAAAGGGGGAGAGATTACTATCCGGGGATTTGCATTACATTTGCGTCTTCATCGTTTGTGTTTGTGTTTCCCTTCTCATTTGCATGTTTCTTAAGTGAACTTTACTCGTGAACTCTATTTGTGAACTCTATGTGTTATGTAAGGATAATCCTGGACCTCCAATCTTTATTGTAAGGATAATCTTGGATCCTCGTTATGTTATTGTAAGGATTTCCTCCATCTATTATCTATTCTTGCGAAGTGATATTATTCCAAGATGAGAAAAGTGCTCTTCCCATATGAGGACTATGGTAAGAACTACCATATGCCTTTATTTACTATCTATCACTTGTTCCCATTTGCTCACATAGTATATATATGTCTATCTATCACTTGAGCAATGCTTTTGTTGAATACCTTGTTGGCTTGAAAGCTCTAGGGGGAGTTTCACTCAAAATTTAGACATGCTTAAATGAGACTTATTTTGCAAATCCTTGTGTTGTCATCAAACATCAAAAAGGGGGAGATTGAAAGGACATTTGTCCGATAATCTTGTTTTGACGTTTGATTACAACACTTGGAAGTATTTAACATACTCTCTAGTATCAACAGGAAATATGCAAAAAGGAAGAAATGCCGTATTGTCGGAAATGCAACAGGAAAGAATGGAGTTTCAGCAGGCTGGCCGGCCCCCAGACCGGCCTAGGCCGGGCTCCAGGCCGGCGGCGTCTGGTGGGGGTCCGGCCCCCAGACCGGCCTAGGCCGGGCTCCAGGCCGGCGGCGTCTGGTGGGGGTCCGGCCCCCAGACCGGCCTAGGCCGGGCTCCAGGCCGGCGGCGTCTGGTGGGGGTCCGGCCCCCAGGCCGGAGGCTTCTGGTGGGTGGCCGGCCCCCAGGCCGGCCCAGGCCGGGCTCCAGGCCGGCGGCCCAGGTTGTTCCAGTTCGATGATCGTTGGCCGGCCCCCTGGCCGGCCTGGGCCGACCTTCAGACCGGGTCCCCCTTTATGTCCAACGGCTACATTTTGGGAGGGGGTACTTATACCCCTTCATCTACCTCGGGACAACTACCACGACCAAAAGAAGAACACCACCATTGTTTGAAAGCTTCAAATCGATAGATCTCCCTCTCTAGCCACTCAATCACTTAGTCCTTTGGAGATTTGAGAGAGGAGACCTAGATCTACATTTCAACCAAACCAATTAGATTTCCCCCTTGATTTGTGAGAGGGGGATTGCTACTCTTGGTGTTCATTGGAACCCTAAGAGGTTGTGGTCCTTCGGAGTTTTGGGAGCTACGAAGACTTTGCCGGGAGCCACCAATTAAGTTGTGGTGCGTGCCCCGGCCTTGGGCATCGAGTCTTGGCGGCTCGGTGCATTTGGTGAAGACCCTCCAACTTGTGGAGTGTGCTTCATCCTTGTAAAGGTTCTAGTTGTCAACCTCAACGGCAACATAGTGACAAGTGCCTCGCCACATCGGTGGTAAGTCACAACGGAGATACGGTGTGCCATATCAAGGCTACTCGGTGTTTCACTTTGGTGAACACCGCGCCGCTCCAACGGAGATTAGCTTCCATTGGGAAGTGAACTTCGGGATAAATCTTCGTGTCATCTTGTTGTTTATCTTTGCACTTACCTTTACTTGTTAGCACTAGCTTACTATATCTATATCTTGCGCTAGTGATCTTTTGCTCATCATATAAGGTTGTTCACCTAGTTGCATATTCTAGACAACTTATATTTGAGCAATATCTATTTAAAACGAAAAAGAATTAAAATTTGTAGTTAACCTATTCACCCCCCCCCTCTAGTTAACCTCATCGATCCTTTCAACATGTGTGTTCTTCATGAAGTTTTGAATGATTTACATAGGAAGAAAAACTCGGTGTGTGCTCTTCAAAATTGATTTCGAGAAATCCTTTGATAAAATTAAGTGGCCTTTTCTAGTTCAAGTGATGGAGATGAAAGGTAATCCAAGAATAGTCATAGATTGGGTGATGAAGGTGGTAACAAGTGGGAAAGTAGAGACTCAGATTGATGGGGAAATATGATCTTATTTTAGGCACATATCAGGGTACGAGGTAGGGTGACCCTTTCTCACCAATCCTTTTTTACATGGTCGTGGATGTGTTGTCAGCCATGATTGGGAGAGCTCATATTCAGGATTTGGTCATTGGACTGTCGTTGGACCTAATGAATAAATGTGTAGCTATCCTGCAATATGTAGATGATACTATACTCTTATTTATAAATGATTCATTAAGACAATAATCTAACATAATCATGTGATTGTTTCAACAAATGTATGGCCTAAAAATAAGTTTCACAAGAGTGATATTTATTATGTAGGGCAGACACTAGAAAACTTAGTAGCTTTTGAGGAAATCTTAACATGCAAAGTTGGTAAACTTCAAATGAATAGGATGAGTAGTAAAATGGGAGTTTTGAAATGTAAAATGCTTTTAGTTGGGGGAGAAGTCATTTTGATTAATTCCTTCCTAACTATTATACCTTTGTACATGTTATCCTTTTATATATTGGATGTAGGGGTTAGGAAGAAAATGGATAAATTAGATCAAACTTGCTTTGGAGTGGAGACAAGGACAAAAGGAAATACCATGTGGTGAATTGGAAAATATGTGTCTTCCAAAAGAACAAGAGGGACGGTCATTCTAGATTTTGATATTATGAACATTGCTCTATTATCCAAGTGGTTGCGGAAGCTTTTGTATTAAACGGGACTATGGCTACAATTGACCAAGAAATATTGCAAAACCAAACTCTTGGTCATGTTAGTACCAAAGCTTGGGAATCAAAAAAAAGTTGCAAGGCCTGATGGATAAACATCTCTTCTGGTCTTGTTGTAGGATTGAAGTGGGCAAAAGGGACAAGATCAGCTTGTGGAATGACCACTAATCTTGCTATTTTTAATGTTAGGTTGACTGATGGTCCAGATAAGATTGTTTGAAACCTTGTAGCAACTGGTGCCTTTTTAGTTAAGTTGTTTTATTCAGCTATGCAATTTTATTGAATTGTTCCTTAGAAATTCATCTCGAGGTCAAAATTCCCATGGATGTGATTTTTTTCATTTGGTTAGTACTAAAAAAACCATACTAACCACATATGTTATCAAGCAGAGGTTGTCATTATGAATTTAATGTATTTTCTGTGGTAAGAATGAATCCATTGCTCATTTGTTCTTACACTGACGTTTAGCTAGGTACTTGTGGAATGCGGTGACATGTGCATTTGGTGTTAACAATGAATTTGCGGACATTGATCAACGTATAAATGTTTGATTGAAAATATATGGGGAAAAAGAAGAGACCTGGACTTTAGGTGTAGCAGAGATTTCCAGGCATCTAGAAAACTATTTGCATGTTTTCGAAACAAATGGTCGGTTGAACCTATATCAGTCATTTACAGTATCTGTCACTAGCAGATTCAAACGTGGAGTTCGACGCAGGTGAAACTGGGCGCAAAACACAAACTCACACTATGTGCCAGGTGTTGTCACAGATGGCTACGAACATCTTCAACACGAGAAGGAGTTGGGCGTCATAGGCACAGTTCTTTTCGGCTTCTAGGAGAGCTTCTTCGAGAATTTCCCGTCCCCCAGCTTCTCCAAGAAGTCCGACTTGTAAATTTATTGAGAATTTCAAACTACTCTTTCCAAGTTTAATTTAGAGGTCTAAACAAATTTGTGAGTCGGGTTTATAAGAGACACTGGGGGAGGGGAGCTTCTTGGAGAAGCCCTCCTAGAAACCGAAAAGAAGTATGCCTATAGATACCTATGCTAAGATTCCGATCAAGCGGTCCTATGGGCGCGAAAAAAGCGAGCATACAATTTGCTGGATTTTGTAAAAATGAATTTCTCGTACTTCTATCCCTTGAAAACTAGCATGTAAATTTGATGGTGAATGTAGCAATTTGTGGTATCTAAAATGGGGGGAAACCTTTTTATATCTAACAAAAAATTCTAGTCATGTATTCCCGGCCGTGTGCACGATCGTTGTAGATCCGGGCATCCGGCCGGCCGGCAGTCGTCGCACGTGCGGCCGTGGCAGGTCGAAGTGCACGTACACCGGATCGAACGACGAATCAGATACCGGCCGGGGACACGAGCACACACATGCAGCGTCGACGATGAAAGTGCCAGGAAAGCCACACATCGAGGGCATGATTCTACCACGACGCCTAGTTGAAAAGTGAAAACTTAGTTAAGAAAGAAGCATTAATTTTCCTGTCGAATAATTAAGTAGCGTTCGGACTGATCGAGTATTTCCTAGCTAAGCATACCGTTTGATTTAACCTGCTGCTTGAACCAACCACTCAAGCGATCAGTGCAACGTCCCGAAGTATCGCATTTCATCCTAAGTTCCTCCTGGTTAATTTCCCAAGTTTGTGAAGAGCTAGCATTGAGGTGTGGCCCCCAAGATCATATGCTTTTGGCCGATTTTTTGTTGAATAAATAGTAAAATATATTGAAAAATGTGGTAACAAACATATACAAGTGTTCTATATATTTGTAAATTTTCATAAAATATATGGAATATGTTTGCTGCCAGTTTTACATAAAATTTTCAAATATTCTATTTTTGAGTTTTTCAAAATTGGGCAGAGCATGAGCTTAGGAGACACTGAGAATTTCCGGTTATCTTGTCAAATCTTCCTCTCTAGTTTGTGAATCAAAGGAAAAAGTTTGTAAACAATTCCAGCCAAAGTCTCAATGATCTCTCAAAACAAAAAATATCGCAACGACGACTGAAAACAGAAGAAATCATAAAAACCCACAAGATAAATAAGTGGAAAAGGCAACACTTTATGCATGTGAGAAGAAAGATATAATAAAGAAAATGGGTAGCTAGCCACGAGAGCCACAGCTAGGATCGATCGATCATGGCCTAAAAATATAAAACACCAACGGGAGTGGCCTTTTGTCCGGTGGAACGGAACGAATGTTTGACCAGCCGAGAAAGATATAAAGCGCTTGCTCGCTTGCGTACGTGGCCGCTGACCGCGCTGCACGTGCGGTCCACATGCCCCGCGCTGGCGCCGCCTCGGGATTCCGCGCCACCACGCTGCCACACATGCCACTGGCAAATTCCTGGCTAGCTACGAGTACGTGCGCGCGTGCATGCAGTCGTCGATCGCTAGCTGTTGCTGCTGGAGTAGAGTAGCTTCCTTCTCCGGCCGGCGCGCGGCGTCCGAGGTACGGGGGAGCCGGACGTACCCGGATTTCCTGCGCCTAGCTACTGTACTTGTTAACAAACCGGACCTAGAGATTGCATGGTCTGTTTAGACTGCCGTGCCTAGGACTAGGATGACTGCCAATTCTTTTCCTCATCCCTCATCCAATTAACTTTCATGTATGGCGTGTGTGTGAATTAAAAAAAGCTGCATACAAGGGTGGAAAAGGAATCAACCAATGCATGCAGTGGATGTAGAACAAAACAAAGCCAATCAGAAATCACCTTGGGCCTAGATATTTGGCTATTGAGTCCTATAAACTAGGACAGAGGGAGTAGAAGGGGATGCTGTACTAAATAATGCCTGATCGAGGGGAATGGTTAGTGTGCGTTGTGTATAGTATAGTGTATACAGCCCATATACCCATAGTGGGAGAGACATAGATGGTAACATGCAGTCCTCTGGAGGTGAGAGCGACGTCGAATTAGCGACAGGGGTAACGCGCCGGTGTTGTTGGCCGTCCTTCTTGGCCGTGTGAGTGGCGAGGGGACGGTGGATGTCGGTCGAGGCGAGGGGACACCCTGTCAGCCTCCGCTGCAAGATCTGAACGCGATGGACCTCGTTTAGTGCCGCTCCCGCTCCCGCACCCTGTGGCCTCTAGATCCCGGCGCATCCTCATCAGATATGGAGCCTCGTTGGGGTGGCTGGGGTGGGAGCTCTAGTCCGGTGGAAATCTTTGACCGGCGATCGCGGTACTGGCGACGACGAAGCTGTGTGTGTCATTCCCCTCATCAATGGAGGAGACGTTGAGGTCCACTTCCCATCGCTTCCTCCCCTTTTCCCGGGTTGTGGTGGCGTCGTGTCCTCCTTGGAGGCGTCAGCTTAGGAATGCGGGGTGGTGGTTGAGAAATGTGGTTGCTGGTGGACTTCTTGTGTGGGTGTGGTATGTTTAGTTTGAGGTGACGGGTCAGCTCGGTGGCCCTCTGCTTGTTGGCTCCTCCAACCTTGTGTGATCCTTGATTGTCGGTGGTTCCGTGCCCTCGAGCAAAGCGACAGGTGATAGGGGTTACCCTCTCCGGTGACAGTGACCCGTCGTTGATGTAGCGAGTCAACGACTTCTACATCCTAGCCTTTTCTTGGTGTTCGTGTTGGTATTTATTCGTCCCATATCTTCTTTTAGAGATCTCGTCTGAAGCTTAAGACTTGATGGATGGTCCGTTCTCCGGGCGACAAGAATGTACGTCGGTAGCTCGCGTGAAGAGATGGTCCTGCTTGATGTTCCATTCCTTGGCAACCTGTCATGCGTGCTAGCTGTACGGTGAGCTTCTCCGGCTTCCGACAGTGTTGCGACCTTCCAATCAGGGGCAAAAAGGCAAGGCCCTTCTTCGGAGGTTGTCGGGGGAATAACCCCCGGGTATACCAAAGTCCACGACTCAACAAAAGAAAAGAGAATCAAACCACGAAGATCAAGCAGGCTGCAGGCTGCCCCCGTCCGGCTGCAGGCTGCTCCAATCCGACTGTTCCAGTCCGGCTGCGCCTGGCTGGCCACATCAAGCTGGCATCCCATGTGCGTGAGTAGTACTAGCTGGGCCCCATGGGCCACCCCTTTGTCCCCTGGGCATCCCCTTTATAAGGTGCACCAGGAAGCCCTTGAGAGGCAACTTTTGGGAAACCCTAGATAGATATTTGGGAGGTGGAGGCTCTCCTCATCCCCACTGACCCCTTCTTCTTCTTCCTCCTCTAGCTAGAGAGAAAAACACACAACTCAAGGAGCAACCATGTAGCCCGAGATCTATGCCATGATATACATCAGACATGCAGGACGTAGGGGTGTTACCTCCACAAGAGGGCCCCGAACCTGGGTACATCGCGTGTTCTTGCCGTGCTTGTGCCCAATCCCGCCGGAACGCCATCGCCGCCTTGCCCCACAATCTTTCCCATCTCTGATGGGTATGCCGTGCTATCCACCACGACAGAGGTGGAGGCGGATGCCACATACATCAACGCCGAACCGGGAGCTGACAAAGACATGAACTTTCTTCAATGGTGTGCCTAGTTTCATGACATGTCATGGTCCGTTGCATGTAAGCTGAGCTTTTCAGCACTTTGTATCCGTAGTTTGTGGCTTTATTATTCTAAAAGTAATTACTACTCCGTCCGTATCAAAATGTAAGATGTTTTAGCATTTTTTCTTTCCATCCGTATCTAGACATGTTTTAGTGCAAGATTCATTTGAACCTTACACTAACACATGTCTACATACACACGGGATGAAAAAAGCTAAAACATCTTACATTTTGATACAGAGGGAGTAATTAATAATTTATCTGCCTTTTTGTTGGCAATGCGATTTTTCTTGGCCCAAATATGTGGGGGAAAAAATAAAGCAAAAAAGACATGTACAACATACCTAATTCTGCAGGAGATGATTGTATTTGCTACTAAATGCTGATTCCATTAGACCGGCCGTTACCCACTTTATTCTATCAACCGATAATAATGGATCACTTGGTCGATCGAAGCATACTTTCATAGTGTCAAGTTGGCCGCAAAGTACGTATACCCCACAGAGGCATAGTATCTTTTTTCTTACGAAACACAGAGGGCAGAGTAGCAAACAGACGAATACGACCATCACAAGCATGTATGGTAGCTTAGCCGCAGCTTCCTCCCTGCACGTACGTACGCAATAATTAAGGGTAATCTACACACGCACAACCGCAGAAGCGTATTGATCTCTTTCATGGACCGATCGATCTGAGCTGAGGACGCATGAGCATGACAGGAAATGATTAGTGGCATCACATGCAGATTCAGGGGCAAGCTAGCGCCATGTGCACCTGGAATAATGCAGCAGCAGTTAGTTACCGACCGGTTGGACGGACCCAACCTACGGAATGCATATGCAACCTTTCGATCTCTGATTGCATTATAGTAAAACATCAACTTGATCTGGAAGGGAAGGCAAGCATGGCCGGTGTCTTTGACAGCACGGCCATGTCGGCCAAATCAATGTATTATTGGCAATGCATGAACAAGTGGACCTGCTGGAGGGATGCCATGTACGGAGTAGTAATGTAGTGCGGGGCACCTCGATCGATCGTCTCCGCCCCTCTTTCCAGGGCGTGGTTTGGTCCGACATGCATGTCGACGATTAAATCGGGGAGCTCGAGATTTTTTTCTCTCGAAATGAGAACTTAGTTCCGGTCTCTGCATCAAAATGATGTACAGAGCTAGGATTATATAGAAGGATCCATAAGAGATGGTGTATACTCAGTTATTCCCCGTAAGTGGCCTGCTTAAATTCGTCGATTTTATTGAATTGATACGTTAGACAACTAAATCAAAAAATCCGAACCGATAGAAAGAGTTAGACCTAATATTTATATTCAAGAGATTTATTGTCATCTCAACTCGACGTGCCTGTTTTGGCATAATTAAACGTTTATATATGATGTACAAAGCAGGGTGTAGTTGTTACATTGATCGAGAGTGGAATGATTCGATTGACCGGCCGTCAGGTAGCCGCAATTATCTGCGAGATCAGGATGATATATATCTGGCCGGGTGCACAACTGTACGCATGCAACGACTCCATCGATCGAGCGCAAAGGGGGGAAGCTAACGAACGCCAATCGATCGAGCTGGCCTTCACGTTGCATATGCGCGCTGGCCTATCTAGCTTAGGCCATACCACTAGCAGTTCATTAATGTTCGTACGTTTCTCACGTCTATACACGCACAGACCGCCTTCCAATTATTATACCCCCAACGAACCAACTTTTATTCTACCACCAAGTGTACGTACGTACAGTCACAGAACGCTGTGCGTCGTGCATATGCAGTGGGTAATATTCCTTCCCGGTTCCTGACACAGGGAGGCGTGTGACGATAGTGTTCCTTTGCATCTTGTGGCAGTTTTGCTCTTGAAGTTGATAGTAACTAGTTCCACGAGAGCGGACATATATATATATGGAGCTCGGGGTACTGGGAGCTCTTTATTTTGAAAAAAAAAATTAAAAAACATATTTTGAAGTGTTAAAAAAATCTGAAAAAAATCTTGGATGTAGACAATGTTGCATTATGTCAACGTGTAGAATTTCAACTAGAAACACCTTATATGTTGGGCTGCATATAATGACAAAGCCTAACATTTGAAAGTAGTGAACAGTGCAAGATTTCAACTCTTCCGGATTTGTCATATTCATTTTTGTGTAGCCCAGAATATGAATTATTTTGATTTGAGATTTTGCACGTCGGTAGGGTACAACAATGGTAGTAGTACCTGATTTCTTTTGCTTGACATAGCTTTTCACCCCCATTTCTAATTAAGCTTGGTTAGCCGAGTTTGTAGTAGGAGGAGCCGAGGAGTAAATGGCAATGGTATGTTTGTAGGAGGAACATGGGTGAGCAGGAAGCAATGATGGAATTAAGAAGCAACCGTCGTCGATCCCGGCCAACCGATGATGCGGTCCATGTCGTCCAATAATAATCAATCATAAGCTTAGCCAGCCGCACAAGTGGGCCGGGCCGGGGGCGTGGAGCGAATGATGGAGGAGGCGCACGACCAGCAGCACCTCCACGAGGGCGGCACATGGCCAGTCCCCGCCACCCTCGTACATGTGGGCCCACATGGTCGCCTCACCCTCCCATGATTGCCCGCACGTGAGGGACAGCTAGCTACACGTACACTCCCCCATGTGTCATGTGTCCTGTGCATTGCATTGCAGGGAAGGAAGGAAAATGCGATGCACCGGGGTTCGGATCGGATGTACTCCACACTGCTACTGCTGCAGCAGCATTCTTTACCGGCCGGATCCACGCCCCTGTCAGCTCTTCACCAACTGCACATGGTATCCGGAGTGTACACCTGTTGTGGAGTACTACAGTAACTACTGCAGCATTCTTTGATGTATGCATGTACAATGCTCTATAATTGGTTGTGTATGATCATTTATTTCATTCTTGTTTTCTGCAGAAATGGAGACTCTATACAAATGCGCTAAACGACACGACATTGAAAGACTGCTGAGAAACTAGGATGATCACCGTCGGAGCCTTCCTTCCTCGTGTGAGCTCTCTAGACGAAACCCACTACAAGTAAACAACAAGAAGTCCGCCATTAACACGTGGTGGAACCAATGAAGGGGAGGCCAAGATTTTCGTTACGAATGTCGAGAGTCGATACGCAAAGATAGCACCGTAGAAAAATGAAGTCAAGCCACCCTGTGCAGCCGCCCTCAATTGCCGAGGAACGCCGCTGCAAGTCACCGGGCTCACGGTCGTCACACATACGAGCTTGACGCGGATATCTTCCCGCCGACGAAACCGTGTGCGCACATCGGCATGTGAAACGTCGTCTTCCTCGCACCTAAAAACCCGCCTCTGCCATCGCTTAGCAGACTCAAATTCGATACGAGCTATCGAGACCTTTTGGCATATTCCGATCATAACCACATGCATTGACATTCCCTCGCCTCTGCCGACACCATGGTAATCGCAACGTAGATGTCGATGTCCACGTGCTCGATGGTGCCAATGGAAAGTAGGGCTCCGTGACGTGCATCCCTGAAGACGCAAACACTGAGGCTTGCGGACGCGCGCGACACAGAGCGAATCCGATCCAGAGGTCCCGGAGCGCCCTACACATTATCATGTAGAACGCCAGCGGAAAGGTCTAAAACTCAGGTCGGTCAACGAGTCTCGGCTCCTCGTGCTGCAACCACACACCAGGAGGTGGAGGTGCGTGTGTAGAGGATTTGCCAGCCCCTGGTCGACACATAGATCGGCGACCTGATCTGAGGCGGTCGAATGGGGATGGACCAGGATCGGCCGACGTGGCCAGATCGAGGATGGTTAGCTGAACAAGAATGCATGGATGGGATAGAGACCACTAGGGCCGGAGAAAAAGAAAAAACTTATTGAGTACGCCCTGTCGTCGTCCGTCGTTGGACGGCCTCCTCCACCGGCAATGAGGTAGTTGTGATGGCTGAGTGGTTTTTTTGTGGCCCGGGGGGGGGGGGGGGGGGGGGCTCGGGAGTCCCCGCAAGACGATCCTAGAGGTTAGGTTTTGCGTCCTCTAGGTGAGAATGAGTATTAGATATTAGAGTTGTAAGTGATTAAAAAGATGAAATAAAAAGTGTTTTAGGATGTGTATGAATCTTCTATCCCCTTTCTCGTGTTGATGGAGACAGTGGTAGCTGAATCACCAAACAAATTATTGGCACCTGATACTCGGCCATACTTTTATCAAAACAAAAACAAAAAATACTCACCATGCAAGTGCTTTCGGTTTAACAAAATCTCTCGAGTCCCAACAACCACTCGATAACAAACGAAACACATACTCATTGTCTGATGGCGCATTTCTTAATATTTGAAATGGTGCTGATGTTTTTTTTAATTAGCCTCACTCCTACTTGTAATAACATATGTTTTCATATATAAAAAAAGTAGTGCTCACTCCTCTAGCATATGCAATGAAATCGGTAGGGTCAGCAATAGCTTGCTACTTGTGTGCCCAATAATTTTGAGGATAAAATAAACACCCCACTTGACCCGACAACAACATCTAGGGGACTTGAACGCCACCCTAAGTGCACACCCCGAGCACTATTATTCAAACACCCCATCTGCTCTTGATGCCGCTTTCAGTACAAGACTGGTCATGTCCTCGCTGTGATGCCAAGATACATAAACATGGGGCCTATCATTGCATCCATGCATACCAGTTCCCTGATTCCCTCTGCGGAATGGAAATAAAGGACCAAAAGGCATGCAATGATGACGCAAAATGTATAAATTTTACATAAAACATGCGAAATTTTTAAACCTAAACATTTCATTTTGTAAATTGTACACGAGCAATTGCATTGGATTCCAGACAGACCTATGGTGCAGCTATGTATAAAAAAGAATGGTTTGTCCATTTGGACTAGCTTCATCTTTAAACAGCCTCAAGGTAAAGCTAAACTTGCATGACCGGCCATGCCACTAGGTAGCTGCAGGGAGAGATTAGAGTTTTCTGGTAGTACCAGCAGAAGTCCCAGCTAGCTAGTTAATGATTAATTCTCTTATCCTTATATTTCTTATACAAGACCACTTTCCTTAACTACGTGTGGCTCATTATCAATAGCCTAACCTTTAGCTAAAATTATTGTTCGCTGCTCAACCCACAAAATTAAACCGGAATCCAATGTCTTGTCAGATTCCACAATATTAATCCACATTTTTCCCCTTTCAAACACCCCCAAACTTTATCAAAATGAAGGTGCAGAAATTATTATTTGTACTGATGAAAAGTAATTCCACGCGCAAACTTAACTGGGGATGCAATCATATGTGCGGTGCGTCGTCAGGCCAAAAGTGCAAGGCCAAAAGCCCGCATGCATTTTTGCAACCAGGGGTACGTGAGTGAGTGAGTGGAGGAAGAAGAGCAACCACTATGGGCTATGGCCGGACTGGGAGGCAGGCATGGCCCATCCAATAATTCCCTCCAACATGGGGGTGAGGTAGGTTGGTGTAATTGAGTTGGTTCAGGAGATCAGATCGATCAGGTACTAGCTAGCATCCAGAAACAAAGATGTGTATAGCTTGGAATTGGCTGGAAATCAAAGTGAATAATGAATGCTATACTACCCACCTTGAAATAATGCTGAACAAATTAAAACGTAGATTCTTGTAATTATTTTTATATTTTCGACGTTATTTTATCAAAAATAGCTTTAAAAGTGTATATCTTGAGGTTAATTTGGAGGAGTGACTTGTGAATAGATATAAACACAGTAGTAGTAGTAGGAGTATAGTTTAAGTACGAGTATTTGGAGTGATTGGAGTTCCCCAATGATTGCGGCGAGGCTGTGGGTGATGTCAGGGAAAGTGCCGGCAAAGCGAGGCGCACGGCCGGGCCGGTGGGCCACCCCCTGTCTTCTTATTTTCCCCACCTTCGCAATCTTCCTCCGTCCACCCGAGTGGGCCCCGCCACAGCGGGGCTCTCGGTGCGCTGGAAATCATCATGGGCCTTGGTTGGTTTCTTTTTATCTTCTGCCTCTGCCCAGCTTACGCGGCTCGGTCGGACGCAGTTTGGAGCCGATATCCAGCTCGAGCCGGCTCGACGCATTTCTCTCTCTCTCTCTCTCTCTGGGAGTGCGTCGATCGCCGGAGCTGTACTGCAGTCTGCGACTGGAGTTGGTGTATTTTTCTCCTACCTGGCTACCTACCTGGCATCTCATCTTAAGAAATCGTAGGCAGGTTTATATATATATATCGCCGTCGACACTCCGCCCGTGTACGTTTAATTAGCCACAGATCCCAGGATTCGTGCATGAACATATGCATTAAGCTGGACACCTCGTTAGTTAACAATACAATATTAGTCTAGAGTACTTGATCGCCTGGCCTAAGAAGTAAGATCAACACCGATTGGGAAGCTACAATTAACTGTTGTTTTAATTTGGCAGGCAGGGGACACGGACAACCGACCGCCCCAGGAATCCCGACGCGAGTTCATTGGCCGTTGACCTCTTCTTCCTCCTCGATCCTGCAAACAATCGATCCCTGGCAATGGCATATATATGCACCACGTACGCATGCATGTCGTCGTCCATGCGAAATGATATTCTACTACGCCAATCGCGCTCTCGTAACCCGGCCCGTTGCTGCATGCTTGCTCGCGGGTTTCGCTCCTCGGAATCGGCGTTGCTGCAAGAAGCAGCGAGAACTACCATTCGTTGGTTAATTCGTCGTTCTTGGCCAGATCAATTATCGGTCTCTCATTGTATGTGCTTGAACTGGTCAGCATGCATGCAGTAAGATCCAACATACCTGTAGGGGATAACAAGGCGCCCGTGCGTGGAAGCTAGCTAGAACCATGCGCTCGTGGCTAGCAGCAGCAGAATCGGTCTGAATCTGACTTAAAACACACCACGCTCTTGTCGCTACGCCACAAGCAAGCACATCCGTTGCTCCCCCCTGCATAGTTTTGGTTCACGGAAATTAAATTAAAGCAGTGTGTAAAATGTGCCCGATCGATGCATCTGCGCAATTGAGTTTGCATGCAGCTCTTCTTAATTATTGGGAAACCTGATCATCACTCACTCAATTGGTACAGACAGTGGACAAATTGCTTAGCAGGATAGCCAGCTGGAGAGGCCCCAACTTTGATCAGCTCTTGTCTCACTACAATTCTAGTTTATTTGCCATTGCCCATCTTAATAATACACAGAATGGGAAAATGTATGTCGAACGACTTTGAGGGTCACCACAAGATAGACTTAAGAATTTGCAGTCAATATATGTGTATGAAGAAGGAATATGGAGTTCTATGAATCCCTAGTTTGCAAGATATTACTTCCTCTGTTCTCTTTAATAAGACGTTTTGGTAGGCTTAATTAGCTTGCCAAATCATCTTTCAAAAGGGGACAAAGGGTGTAATATTTGCCTCATGGGATACTAGCTAGGTCAAGAGATTGAAACATTTCTATACCATAGAAATTCCCATTTCTCTTTTGGAAAGGAGTAATGTGAGCATCTAGAGCTGTCAAATGGCTATATGTGTAAAATAGGAAATGACGGGAGAGTTAGGTTTGTTGACAACATTGGTGGTTTGGGTATGCTCCTTTACCAACTCAATATTGAATAGTAGGAGTGTGGAAGATGTGTGGGATTGACACAAAATTATATGCATTTTTTGTGCGAATTATATCCCTGAATTGATGCAACACCTTTGGATGCTATTGCCGATAGCATTATTTATTCACAGCGATAAGATGAGATTATCTGGCAATATGAATCTAAATGTGTCTATTCGGCTAGCTCCTTGTGCAGAGCAATTAACGTTTTAGGGGACTTCAATTTTTACATGCTAGTGACCTAGAAATCAGCAATGCTCAACAAATATTCATATTTTTTTGTGCTTGATGGCTCAAAACAAAATAATGAATAGAGACAATTTTGAGCAAGATAAATATGAAAAAAAAACTAGAATTCTTGTGCAAAAAACTTGAATCTATGTATATCAGTTTTTCTTTGATTATTTTGGGGCTTGATATATCTGATCAAATATGTTAGTTTTTTTGCAGGTTTCGACCTAGTGTGGTTGATAACCTTAGTTGTGTGTTGCTAATTAGTGGTTGCATAATAACATTGTTGTTCCTCTCAATGAATGCAATTCTTATGTCTCATGGGGCTCTAGAATTACAGGAATGACATGATATTAATTTAATGGAGGTTTGTGGATCAATGTTATACATGTGTTGCTAAAAACTCTACGCGGACTCAAGGACCAGGCCTTGGTGCTCATGGGGAGTATTGAGCCAAGACTAGAAATTTATCCAGCTCGTATAGTGTGTGATCTAGAGACATCTCTGTGTCCGACGAGACCTATGGATCTACCAAGGAGGTGGATGACTTCCCCACTCGACAGGATTGTAGGTCTCCCAAAAGAGGAAGATAATGAGGCGTTGGAGCTTTGAACACTCAACGAAAATGCAGAGACCAGATAATGTGGTGCAAAAAAAAAAGGAGTTAGCTTTGGTAGGCTAGTATGCGTTCCTAGAAAGTATAATGGATGGATTCATACTCTCTACTTTTGAAATTTTCTTTAATCCTACCTGCAAAACTGATGTAGTGCTAGTAGGCGCGCTAACCTTGGAGGCTCCGTAGTGGTTTCATTTCGATTAATTAGTTCCGGTACGGTAGGCGCTAGGTATTTGGTTTCGTTTTATCAAATTGAGACAAAATTGAGCGATTCAGAGTTCGATTCGTTTGAATCCAAACCAAATCATCCCACCTCGTTCTCTCTAGAATATATAATCTCGGTGACCTAGGATGATAGCGAAGAGACACGTAGGTCGACGGCGGAACAGAAAAGAGGGGTCGTGTTCCGTGACAGGTTAACGTGCAATGCACGCTTGGCGCTAAAAAGGAAAAAAATATTGCAAACACGTACTGCAATTTGTTTTGTTCCGTAATTAAGCATCAACGTAACACTGCAAGAGTGATCTCCTCTGACCAAGCAAGCACCAAGGAAGAAGACAGCCGAAACGCACGCACGAACCTTGTCGCACCCGCATCCGAGTCCCAATGTACAGCGAGCCATGCAGCCGCACGCCCACATGGCAACTAGCCGGTGGAAGGAGCCCACTGGCTCGGCTCGGTTTCTGGCTGGAGCGAGCCGATAGGGATAGAGCCGGACCGGGTCAAGCGAGGCTGAGATCGAGCACCACGCACACATGGCTGGCTGGCCGCCCGCTATGATGAGACGAGCGAGCGAGTGGCAAGGAAGGAAACTGATGAATGCAATGCTGCAGCGGCAGTAGTATATTTTTTCTGCAATCTCGACAATGAATAATTGGATACACTGCTCATCTAGAGCGGAGATCCACCTCCGCATCGGACAGCTCATCATTTGCCTCCCGCCCTCCGCCTATTTATAACCCCACTCCCCCCGCCGCCGCATGCCCAGACCACAACCACAACCACATCATCACCGAGCACGACGAGCGCCACCATCGTTCGTTCGTTCGCTCCTCCTCCTCCGCTCTCTCTCCCAGATCGGATCGGAGGCACACCATGATGCCTCGCGGCGCGGGTCTCGGCCTCGAGCTCGGCCTCGGCCTCGGGCTCGCATCGCAGGGCAGCCTCACCTCCTCCACCACCACCGCCTCCTCCTCCCCGGGGGCGCACTCGCACTGGAACGCCGCCCTCAGCTCCGTCGTCGGCGCCGGGTACCACCCGCAGCAGCGGCAGCAGCAGGAGCCCGCGGGCCGGACGTCCACGTCGCCCGAGAGCGGCGTCAGCGGCGGGACCAAGCGTGGCCTGGAGCGCACCGGCTCCGGCGTCTCCCGCGGCGGCGGCGCGCCGAGCGACGGTGAGGACGACGACGGCGGGGACGGCGCCGGCGGACGCAAGAAGCTGCGCCTCTCCAAGGACCAGGCCGCCGTCCTCGAGGAGTGCTTCAAGACGCACAGCACCCTCAACCCCGTAAGTCCCTCCTCCACCTCCTACTCCATCGATCGACGATCGATCCGCGCACGATCGCATTGATCTGATCGAGATTTCACCGATGTTTTTTTTTTCTCTCTCGCAGAAGCAAAAGACGGCGCTGGCGAACCGGCTGGGGCTGCGGCCGCGGCAGGTGGAGGTGTGGTTCCAGAACCGCCGCGCTAGGACCAAGCTCAAGCAGACGGAGGTGGACTGCGAGTACATGAAGCGCTGGTGCGAGCAGCTCGCCGAGCAGAACCGCCGCCTCGAGAAGGAGGTGGCCGAGCTCAGGGCGCTAAAGGCCGCGCCTTCGACCACCCAGCAGCACCAGGCATCCCCCGCCGCCACGCTCTCCATGTGCCCCTCCTGCCGCCGCGTCGCCGCCACCGCCTCCGCCTCGGGACCGACCGCCACGCAGCAGCAGCAGCAGCAACAGCCTATGCCTAACCACCACCACCACCAGCAGCAGCAATGCCACCCCAAATCGAACGCCAACGTCCTGCCCAGCCACTGCCAGTTCTTCCCGGCCGCCTCCGCCGCAGGGGACCGGTCGGCCAGACAGCAGGGCACGTGGAAAGGCGCCGCGCAGCCGCTTGTCACCAGAGAACTCTTCTGAGAGATCTCGTCGCCGCCGTTGCCGCACGACAGGGATCGCGCGCCCGCGGGATCCAAGTGATTAATTAGGAGATTTCAGGCAGGCCGGGTGGCGATTCGGCCAATTAATTATATCCATTAACTGACCGATCGCCGCCAGCAGGAGATTTGTTTTGGTTTGGGTAGTAATTAGTTACTCCTACAGTCCTACTACTAGTGATCGATGATTTGGTTTTGGTTAATTCGGTTTGAGTTTTTTTCTCCTTCTTTCTGAATTCGACCGACGACGAACAGAACAGAAACAGATTGAGCAAAGCGGGGAAATGGCTGTCTGCTTTTTCTTGGACGGCGTGTACCGATTCACCGAACCCCTGCCGGTTGGTGGATCAACAGCTTGATTGATTTGTACTACTACTAATTGATGATTGATGGATGAAAATAATGAAATCTTTCACGGTTCTTCTTCACCAAGATCAGTATTTGGAGCCATGTCCTTCTCTGTTATTGATTTCTGCGACACAGAAAGATGCAGTCTTCAGGTTAACGCGTTTGTAGTTTATCTTCTTCGATCTCATCTGTGTATCTTTGTTGGATTAATAATGGTTGGCAAAGAATGATCTTTTTCCATCTTCTCGTGGTGTGTTTGAAACTGACCTAACATCTTGCAAGTTGTTTAAACGGAAGGACGACGACCCACATGCCACATTTCACCATCATCATCATAGGTTTTCAGACAACCGTGCAGGTCTGCACACATGCGCCGCCTGAGGCAAAACTTTAATCAAAAGCTAATTAATTAGCTCTGCAGACAAAGTGACGGGCTAAAGTCACGGCGCGATCATTACGAGATCCGATCGTCATTAGAGTATGATCCGGGTTGATTAGTGCATGTTGGACCTGGGGCGGGCTGTTTTCGACCGACAATTGTATCTCTACGCGATCCTCGGCGATGAAAGCTTAATGAAAGCTGCCTGGGCTAATTGGCTTGCTTCCAGCTTTTCAGTCTGCTATCTCGCACGAAAGCTATAACAACTTGTGTGAAGTTGATCAGTGGTCAGTGGAAGAGGGAGAGCTGACCTAACTAGTGAGCACGGCAAGATTTGATGGCTGCAGAAAGCAAAATCAAAGTACTTGACATCTGGTTTTTTTTGTAAGACAAGCTATTTGTCTGTTTTCTTAGGCCATGTCCAATCTGATTTGTTCTATCCAGGTGAGAAAACTCGCAGATTCAACAGGGCCGTACCTAATGATTCACGCTCCAGCACTACAAACTCATGTTCGTTATCCGTGACTTATCCTTCATACTCATCCACACATCCCAGCCGTTTCCTCATTGTGTAAATTTCACTTTTTTTTTTGAAACGAGTCAAAAGTTTTGCCTTTTATATTGATAAAGTAGAAGCAAACATATAGGACAAGGCCTAAAAAGAAAAAGAAAAACAACTCGATCCACGCCAGCCCCGAGGCCGCGCCCCACACGGGTCGACGACCAAGTTGCCCAAGCAACCATGGCCGGCACCAAAACCCCTAAACGGAGGGGAGAAATCCGGAGCCGCCACTCCGACATCCACGCCGGCCCCAAAGCCGCGCTCCACATGGGTCGACGACCAAGACGCCCTAGCGACACAAGCCTACACCAAACGACCTCAACGCAACATGGCGGAGGTGACCTCGACGCAATACAGCGGAGGTGAAGCATCCGGAGCCACCGCTCCGACATCCACGCCAGCCCCAAGGGTGCGCTCCATAACGAGCCAACGACCAAGACGTCCAAACAACCAAAGTCGGCACTCCACGGCCTCAACGCAGCACGGCGGAGGCGAAACCCGGAGCCGCCGCTCCGATATCCACGCCGGCCCCAGGGCCGCGCACCCCCAAGACGAAGACGAGAACTCGCCGTCGCCAACCAACAGCTCTCCGCAGGAGCGCCGCCCTCGCCCGATCCCGCGAAGGATCTAGGGTTTCTCCCGGAGAACCCGACATGGGGACGCGACACCACCACCTTGACGACGCCTTCAAGAAGGGCGCGTCGTCCAAGGACATCGCCGTCGTCGGCCCGGCCGACAACTAGGGCGGGACTTTCGTCCGGCGATGGGTCGCAGACCAACCGCACGCCGACATCGACCCAGTTGAGCCGCAGCTCCGGGGCCGCCTCCCCGGCTATCCTCCTCCCGTCCATGCCCCTGCCGAAAGCAGGTGCGCGTCGCCGTGGACGACCCCGCAACCACCGCGCTGTCACAGCCGCACCGCGCTCCACCGGCGTTGCCCTGCGTCGCACCGCGCGTCGCCGCAGGACCACGTCGGGCCGACCGAGCGCCAGAGCTCGCGCCGCCACGACGCCGGCGACCCGGACCTACCGTCCTCACGGCCGGGCCGAGGCCGCCCCCATCAAATCCGGGCGTGAGGGCGCCGGATCCGCCTCGCCGCCGTAGATCCACGGCCTCCGGAGCCGCCGCTCCGGCGTGCCAGCGCGGACGAGCCGCCGTCGCCGCCCAGTCGGTTTAGACGTCTGCCGCGCCATCGAGACATCGAGAGAGGAAACCACCCCCGCCGCTAGTTGTGTGGCCGCGGGGAGGCCGCCGCCGCCGCGGCGCGGAGGCCGGCGGCGGCATCGGCGAGGACGGGCGGGGGGAGAAGGTAGGTGGCAGCGGCGACGCGAGAATCGCCCCCAGTGTCGCCTACGCGCGAGAAGGGGGGGGGGGGTAGTTGTTTTTTATGTGATGTACTAGGTAGATGTTAAATTAAATTTCACTTTGGCACTAGGCACTAGGCACTAGGTACGTTGATTGCCACCTTTTCCAGTTAACACAATTAAGGTCGTTTTCACCTTGCACTAGATCGGGCACAATAACATATATTGCACTAAGTCTGTAAAAGACATGTTAGAAAAAAAGACATGCATGTGTGTTTTTTACCCATCGATTTATGTTCTAGAGAATACATGACTTTTTACCAAGGAAAAAAATAGCGCCCTATCAAATTTACCGTGACCCTTCTCTAAATGCTATAAAAGCTATAGCATGGTATATCGTGCTATATTTAAAATAGCGTTTTGCAAAAAAAAAAACAATATATAGCCCTTCCTTTCAGCTATACTCACAAGTACGGTTCCTTTTCTGTTCTCTCTTCTCAGTTGTCAGCTTTGATTGGATCTTCTCCACAATGTTTCCCTTCAACCTCTTCGGGTGATAATTCGCAGAATTTATCCATAGGACCACTTGTGGATTTAGATCTTGCGCAATCTTCTTCACTTGAACCTTCCCCTTCTGAATGGTTCACTTTCACGTTCATTTCTTTTTCTCTTCTGCTCATTAACCTTCTCTGCCTTTTTATCACCCTTCTTTGTCAAAAACTAAAGGATTTCATCTCTTACATCTGCTAGAACTTTTTCGCAGGCAGTCGCACCGGAAACTGGAATGTGTGTGAGGGGGAACTTGATCCGAGTAATTCCATTGGTGTACAAATTATGACGGTAGATGCACCTCCACGAATTCTTTTTGTTGGAATGCCTGCTACTCGAGACACTGCTGTTGCCGTCGCTCCGACGAGGAGGATTTGGTTAGGTTAGAGAATAGAGATACTGGAGTGAATAGGCGTGACCTAGTGAGGACTTCTATTTGGGCCAATGGGCTCCCGCTTATTTTCCAAAGAAAAATAGCGTCGCTATACGCTAACCATTTTAGCGTGATTTAGCGCGTATATAACGCGAATAGCGTCGTAGTGGCCATTTTTACCTAAATATAGCGTTTGCTCTTCAAATCCGCTATAACACGCTATTTAGCGGGATATGTCGCGCTATTTTTTCGTTGCTTTTTACATGTATTGGACACTTTTGAACCAAAATGATCACACTATTTAACCAAAAGCTGTAAGACATGTAATTTCGTCCCACAATACATGTTTTGTTCTTAGTTTAAACTTTTTCTAAACACCTTATGTAAAAGTACAATATTATTAAACCAGACTTGATGCAAATCGAGAGCTTTTACTTATGCTCGTGCAAGTAAAACGACTGGCAATCTACGGGGCGTCCTTCCTATGGTCCTACCGCTCGGGCGATTCTCTACTTAAGAGTCGTACAATAGATTGAGGAACTACTAAATTTGGACCAAGTAAAACCAAATTTTAACTGCGCACAGGAAAAATCATTGACTACATGAGGAACACATAATATTCAGAGTTAATGGATACAAATTTTAATCACATGTGAAAATAAATCACAACTACAAGTGGAACACAATTTTTGGGCAAGTGGAACAAAAAATTAACGCCCGCCTTCATAATACACCAACCTATAACCCGAAACAATTATTTTGGATCAAGCTTTCACGCTCACAGGAAAAACACGACTACAAGAGAAAAAATTCATGACAAGTGAAACAAAAAGTTGACAAATTCAAAAATAGGGAAATTCGAAATTTTAGAATAGATTAGTGTCAAGGATTAGCACATAAATATGTGGGGAAGAAAACAAGAAAAGTTGCGTAATATATACATGTGCAAACAAAGAAAGCTTGCTTAAAATTGAACCATGAGAAAACAAAGTACTTCCTCCGTTTCTAAATATAATATGTTTTAGCTTTTAAAAATGGAGAGAGGCACGGATGTATCTAGACGTGTTTAGCGTGTAGATTCACTTATTTCGGTCCGTATGTAGAATATGTTGAAATATCTAAAAAATCTTATATTTAGAAACGGAGGGAGTAGAAACAAAAAAAATTAGAGACATGAGGATTGAGGAAGAAGCGCAAAAACCATTTTCATCATTTCCTTGGAAAAAGCCAGGCTTTTGGGTCTTCTAGGCCTGTGTGCCGAGGAAGCCCCGGGCCACTTCTCGGTAGGAATCGGACGGACGGTACCGACCAATCTCCCAATCCATGTAGTGCAGGACGGCCCACGGCCCGTCCGCCGTTCTTCCAGAGATTCTCTCGCTCGCTCCTTCCGGCCAGCAGAAAGGAGCGCTGTGACCAGCGTAGCGCCGCCGCAGCAACCTCCCGCAATTGTCCCTCAATGGATCTGGTGGTGGTCGACCACAGCGGCGAGCGGCGACGGCGCTTGGAGATCGATGCGGTGCCGAGATCGAGGCGGCGTTGATGCTTCGCGTATTTGCTGCTTCCTCGCCCGAAGGTGTCAGGCAGGTAGCCCGCGATTTCGTTTATTCCAATCGAATCGGTCCATCCTGTGAGGTAGCTTCGGGGAATTTTTTCGAGGGGAATGGAACCACTGCGCTGATTCGACATTATAATATGCACAGTATTTAGTCATCCTTTGCTGCTTGAACATTGGTAAATGACTAAATTCTGCCGACAGATGTATTTGCTGTCAGAACTTTACTGTGTTGGGTCTATCAGGTGCTCATCGTCTACAATCCATGAAGCTGTGAAACTATTGGTTCATCGACAAAAGAAACTCAAGTCATCTTTCCTCTTTCCACAACTTCCGTGCCTTGTAGGAGTTTGGACACATATTAAATAAAGGTTATTAATTACATAAACAAAGCAATTTTACATATTGGATACCGAAAATACTTACATATCCAAGAAGGTTGAAGAAGACCCCCAAATTAATGGAAACATGAGTTTCTGTTTCCATTGATGATCTCAAGAATTAGCACCCCAAATACATCAGATTTGATTGAAAAGGGACCCTCTGAACCATACTCGGGAGCCATATAGCCAGTGTGAAAATGTAGAAAAAATAAGAAACTTCTATCTTAATCATTGGAATTTGGTTGACTCGCAGTATAATTAGGATGGACTTTGTAAGAAGAGCTTACTATGTCCCTGCAATCCTGTTTGTGTTCCCTTTGTTGAAGTTAACCTTGTTATCCTAGTTATCAGGCCATGTTTATTTCCACTTTGTTTCATTAGTTGCATCTAGTAGTTTACTAAGTTCTAGTACTGTGAGTGATATGCATGTAAAAATGGCAGAGCGGCAACATCGGCAGAGAGCACAGCAGTAGTGATAGAGAGACCGCAGTGAAGCGTGCTGATTGCAAGTCATTAGTAGAGTCATGCATGCACGTATTGCTAGGATTAGTCAAGTTGTTTAGTGGCAAGCTACATGCATGGATCACCCTGGCCTGGTCGTGTGGCTGTTGAAGAGGATTCCCACGAGTACCAGAACGTGTGTGCATGGAGCTAGTGGCCAGTGAAACTCGGATCAGCCGGTGTGTGGCTTGACCGAGTGTTGCATGTTTCCCTTTAAAAGCCCCATGTAATCAGTTTGATTAGTTGAGTAAAACGAGAGAAAAAGAGGCACAACTTGTGTGTGCAAAGACTCTATGTTCTTCTCTGTCGTGTGTGTCTTCTTCCACCTCTAGCCAAAGCCTTCACCCTTCAGTATCATTTGAGCTGAATATTTCCGCGAGCCCAAAATCAGAAATTTTAGGATTGAGCTAGGAGTCATTTTTTATATCATTTTATTCACATTTCCAAATAACCGCACAACACAAAATTTATATTTTTCAAGACTAGTCTGACGCAAATCTGTAGCTGAGAGTCATTTAAATATTTTTATTCACATTTTGACAGAGCTGCACAACAAAAATCTATGTTTTTCAAGACCAGTTCTACACAAAAGCTAAAAAAACAACAGACCAGCAAAAAACTTCAAATCTACAAAGAAAAACCCCATCAAATTGCCACATTGTGTGTCTCAGACAGGGCACCATCATTTGCTCCTGGACCTCCAATCCATGATCGCCGACCGAAGCGAGTGGTTGGGTAAGAGGCTCCTGCTCTGCAACCTCAGGTTCGTCATCGGCGACTTGCCCTTCATGCTCAGCCACATCTCGATCGCCTTCCGGTCGTACGTGTACCCGTCCGAGGCGACGACAGGATCCACCATCACTTCCTGAAGAATGGGGCAGAGGAAATGGCCCGGAGCCGCCGCAGGCACTGACCGGAGAAGAAGAGCAGCCTTGGCAGCGACGTCCTTGATCCGCTCCAGCGCCGGCAGGACGTGCTCGCGCAGCCCGGGTCGGTCCCTGCGCCGCATCTCGGCACACCGGAGCGCGAGCGTCGCCAGCTCCCGCGCCTCCTCCAGCGGCCACTCCCCGGCGGCATCGTCCAGCATGTCCGCGAAGGTGCCGCCGCCTTCTTCCAGCGCGGTCTCGACGGCGTGGGCGAGCCCCAGGGGCGACGTCCTCCCGGTCAGGAGCTGCAAGATCACGACGCCCAGCGAGTACACGTCGGACTTGGCCGACACGGCGCCGGTGCGCTGGTACTCCGGGTCGATGTAGCAGAACGTGCCCACCGGTGCCGTGTTCTTGACCATCGTCGACGACGGATGCGGGCCTCCTCCTGTGGCTCCGGTTGCCGGGTTGAGCAGCGCCGTCGAGAGGCCGACGTCGCCGACCTTGCTGGCGAGGTTCCGGTCGAGCAGGATGTTGGCCGGCTTGAGGTCGCGGTGGATGATGGGGTCCGGCCTGGCGCTGTGGAGGAACGCGACGGCGGTGACCACCTCCCAGGCGATGCGGATGCGGTCATACCAGGCGAGTGGCGGCGTGTTGTTCCGGCGGTGATGAAGCATGTCATCCAGGCTGCCGTTCTCCATGTACTCGTACACCACGCAGCCATGCTCCGGGCAGGCGCCCAGCAGCAGCAGCAGGTGAGGGTGCCGAATCTTCCCCAGGACCTCAAGCTGCAGTAAAGTGAGATGAGTAGTTGCATTGCATCCAAAACATAAGTGCTTTACAGAAAATATATTATGTTGCTGATTTACAGCAGTGGTGTCTGTCAGTCCATTTTTTTTAAATTGAATCGAAATTAATTCTAGTTGTTTTGGATTAGAAAAAGAACAAATCATAGGTGCCCAACGTTTGTAAGACTCATTTGAGCAAATGGTTGCCTGGTAGTTCAGGTTATCGCAAGCTGAAGTACTTGTGGTTTTCAGTGATGTAATGGTCGCTGCCGGTCGTTTTTTTCATTTTCTTTCTTTCTTACTGCTGAAGGCCGAATCTGTAAGACATTAGCCAATCTTTGGCTATCTTTATTTCCTCTAACCAATACATGCAGTGCTTCTGCATGGTTCAAAGAAAAAAGCTCTTTTACAGTGCTCACTTACCTGGCATATTATTGGTTAAGTAAAAATGACATGAGAACACATACAAGACTACTACGAAAAAAAGACCATGCCAAACAAAAAGACCATTGATTGACATAAAATTGTAATGTATTCAACAATGAGCTTGTTTTGAAATTTCATCGCGATGGGCAGTTCAAAGGATCATAAATCCAAATATATGTATTTTCCCCGTAAAAAGAGATATGTTTAGTTAAAATCTGAAGTCAAATTATAAATAAGAACCATCATTCGATGTATAGCCTAGCCAAATAGAAAGATAAATATCATAAACATAATTATAGTTTTCCTTATTTACCACTGTGCTTTAATGGCAATTTATATACTTCCTCATTTCGATGACCTGCAAAGTTCAGATTAGCTCTATATAGTCATTTATAGGATCTTACCTATTAAGAGGTAATGGTAGCTATGCGCCATTGGATCATCCAAAAGTTATGGACTATATTAACTTGGGAGTGTTTTAATATTTCTCAGTTTTGTTAGTTAAAAATTACCTCTTGGGTGTTTCTTAAAATTTCTCAATTTTGTTTGTTAAATATCACCGGTTGGTTTACTAAGCAGCTAGTAAATAACATTTGTATGCTGGCAAGTAAGATATAGTACCTCCTGCTGTAACTGCTGAGATCCACAACCTTCAAGGGAGTTCAGAACTTTCACTGCTGCAACCATATGCTGAAACTTTGCCTTGTAGACTGTTCCATATGTTCCCTTACCGATCACAAGATCACCCGAAAACGATGAAGTCGCCACTTGTATCTGTTCCCATGAGTACCTATTATACTCGGTAAAACATCGTACGACAATTTTCTGTCCTGTTTCGTTCTCGACAGCACATTGGCGATCCCCATTGGTCTGTGTGGCTTCCCTTCCAGAAGAGTCTTGGTTGAGTTGAGATTCTGTTTCGGTCACATCATGTTCTCCTATCTCCATTTGCCTTACCAATATCCTCACCATTTCGTCTGTTAGATCAATCTCTCTAAGCTTAATTTCGTTATCGACTCGCCGAATTTCCATGTTGTTCTGTAACTGACAGCAAAGAGATTCAGCAAGAAATAGTTAAGTCATTGTAGGTTCCTACACACACTTTAAATTAGTGTTGGGGGAAATAAACCTTACTTTTGGAGGGGAGTCAACCGATTCAGTCCGACCACCTTCATGAAGCTTCTGAAGGTGTCGCAGTTTGACTTTAATACTTTCAATTTCAAGCCTCAGATCATCCTGTTTGGCAACAAAATTTGAAGGACAGACATGTTAGCTTTCATGTAGTGATATTTTACTTTGCCTGTGCATCGTACGATACATCGGACAGGGGTGAACTCTTCATTATTAAAGAACAACGCCTTTTTAAAGGAAGATAGTGAAATACTGTTTTCATTTAGAAGGTGGAATTGCTACCTGGTCATGAGAATGCTTCAGACTTGTAGCAATCTCTGAAACTGCTACCTGCAGATCAGAGCTATCTGGTAAACTCTCTCTTCGAAAGCTCTTTTGAATTGAATTCCCGCTGCTGCTGCTGCTGTGGCTGAACTGTGCTTCCGATGTGATCGAGTGTGAATATGTCATCAGGGCTGTCTCATCATGGTAAGATATCTCACTTCCAGCACTGCCTGAAGAGCTAGCTCCCCTGTTAGAAAACTTGTTTGCATATGCCAGCGCATGATCAGGCTGAGATGACAGAGAAGTCTGGTGGAATGGCACATTTTCCCTTCCGTTTCTCTGAACCCACTCTACAGTAGACAGAATCTTATTAGATTAATACACTTTAAATTCCTGAAACTTTGGTAGTTCTACTTCTTAATACAGGGTAAATGGGGAGTGGAGATTTCTTACTCCCGAGCTCCAGTGTTCCCTTTATTTTAAAAAATTTAAAAATCATATTTCAGAGTTTCAAAAAAATGTGAAAAAATCCTGAATGTTCTCAATGATATATTCAACAAACACGCAAAATTTCAATTTTAAATACTTTCCATTTTGATCTACACAAAAATGACAAATGTACAGATCTGAGTATAGTGTTTGAAATCTCCAAAAAAAATTAAGATTTGTCATTTTTGTGTAGCCCATAATACAAAGAATTTCGCGTTGTGATTTTGCACGTTTGTAGGCTACATCATGGACTACATCCACAATTATTTTTAATGTTTTTTGAAACTTCCTAAAGATTATTTATTTATTTTTAAAACAAAGAGAGCACTGGAGCTCGGGAGCAAACATGACTTTCCGGTAAATGGGTAATTAAAACTAGTTAAAATTTTCGTGAGGATAAATTGCTTTGTATTAGTTGATAATTGCACAAACTAACAAATTTCATATGACAATTTTTTTTGTGTGCATACTTGATTATTACCTGAGTGTGCACTGGAGGAAAGGCTTCTGGAGCTAGGAGAAGAAACAGTTGAAGAAGATATAGACTTGAGTGTTTCACAGGTATCAGATGTAGCTGAGTGGACGAATGATAGTTTGCCTTTTGAGATGATGTATGCTGTACAGAAGCTTGGAATGCATTCTGAGATTTTGGATGCAGTCTTGCTTACTTTTATCTTCCTGAAATAGTTAACAATGTTCACCACACGATTAGTATCTGAGACAATGTTCTCATCTCATAATTGCGGACAATGTTCTTTAGTTTTATAAAAGCACGACACGGATTTGGTGAACATGGTTGAGTGCGAGGACCAAATAAAGACCGTGGAATGCGCTTTAATATCCGAAGCTAATACAAGGACTTCTAAATACAGAATGAGTACAAGCTAAATACACCATGGTCAACTGTTGTTAGAGGTACCATTTATTGTTATCAGATCTGTAGCAAAGTATGTTGAATGGTGTTGATTTAGTGATCACTGTCGAGATTTTATCATACAAATTGCAGTATAATACTGAACCTCGGAATTTTTTTTGAAAGACGCAAATTTTCTGTTACAAAAATTGATCCTTGTGCTTTGTTGATCCCACAATATTGGGGGAATACTCTCTAACACAATTATGGGATAATATTTATTTTAAAAATTAAGTGCAATGTTTAGAATAACTAAGTAAAAAAAATTCATATTTGAAATAGAAAATTTTAATTGAGAGGGAACATTTATAGATTTTTTCTTTCTCCTTTTATTTACCAATCCGTCCATTCTTTGTAACAGTTCAATTTCCAAAGCACTAAACTTTGCTCTCTCCAGAATTTTAAATACTCCCTCCGATCCATAAAAAGTGTCGCCCACTTAGTACAAAGTTTATACTAACTTAGTACAAAATGAGCGACACTTTTTATGAATCGGAGAGAGTAGTAAATACGGGGATTGATATTTTGAAGTCTTAAAATGTCAGATGCAATAAAAATTGGAATTATTCTTTTTGAATGATAAAATTGGAATTATTTTGAAAACAATTAACTTTTAATATTTACATATTATAAAATATTTTAATTACAAAAATTGTGTTCTCAAGCTAGTATATAATGACACTTATTCCTTAGCCGTGGTTACTACAAATTTCCATTGCTTAAGACTTATACTTAATCATGGTTATTTTCTTAACTGCTGCCTTCGTTCGTAGAAATGAAAGTTACATAATACATCTATTTAAATAGTAGACTTGAATGTTAAAGATATGTGACTTCATATCTGATGGCAGCGATAATAATAATTGTAGTCGATTTAATAAACATGCTGTGACCCGCATAATTGAATTGCTATCTCAATTATACAACCAGCAACACATCAGTATATGAATATATTAGATGAAATACAATGATCATCCTACCAAATGCTTCAGCTTTTTTCTGCAGAATTTCTACAGAATCAGTAGTTGCAGTGCGACCTTCACTCTTATGTCGGGTAGCTGGTGAATTAAATGAGAAAGCAATGATCATCCTACCAATTGTTAAGCTTTTTTTTTGACTATCTTCATAGTACGCCAGCTATCATCCAAAAAGTTTTTTATGTAGTACGTCAAATAGTTTTTCAGGCTAATACTGGGACATCACAATCAGAATATACCTTCGGAATATGCTTTTCGATGAAGAACCTAAGACCAACTTGCTGATATTAAATTTGTCGATTTCTTCGCTTATAGCAGAAGGCACATCGTCAGATTCAAGTAAAACAGCTTCAGCCTCCACCTGTTGATCAAATCAAATACAGTAAGACATATTGCTATCGGTATTAACTGCAAGTCGTATGCTAAATCAGACAATTATGCAAGCCGATTAAGCGATTAACCTGTCTCTGAGCACACATCTTCTTGAATGGAAGCAACATATTCCTTGCTTGCCATTCCAGCTCTTCCCTGTATGCAGATGCTACATCGTCTCGCACTTGTGAGATTGGGATGTAATTGCCCACTGGCATGAGATGAACAAAAGCTGGTCAGTGTTCTGTATTCTCACCAAAGAGCAGCAGGCACACTCCTAATTCAATATTGCCTACACTTAATACAACAAAAAGGAGCTCAAGAATTCATATTCGTGAACCTAATAGTGCAGTACGGAAAAAGAACAAAATCTGCAATCTACAGTTGGTACTCGGGCAGGTGCGAAACCGTGTGACACTGTAACCATAAAAATTGTCCATAGGTGGTGCTTCTAGAGACATCAATTATTGTAGGAGAGAAGATATGAAGCTACCAAAACTAAATCCAACACTGACCTATCCTTACGACAGGATTTTGATCTGAACTGCAGTATCTCATCATATACCATTGGTACAGAAATCCCAATCTGGAATTTTGTTTTTAAATACTGGAGTAGCAGTTATTCACGAAAGTTTCATTGTTGCCTATAAAGATACTACTGCATTCTGTTTTCTGTTTTCTTGTTCAGGCAACAAGAACTGCAGATTCAGACAAAAAGAATAGTACTGACTTGGAGTGGGCACCATGGTGATGGGTGGCCGGACATGCAGGATCCGGAAGAGGACCTGGCCTCCGGGCACGAACTTGTCGAGGGCCCACTTGAGCGCGTGCCTGCTGCTCCTGCTCCGGCTCACCGCGATGGCCACCGTGCTGACGCCGGGAGCCTCCATCTCCGGCACCGTCTCGCCAGAGTCGTCTTCCTCGATCTCCATCGATCCCCGGCCTCTGTATCTCTGCTTCCCTCCTAATTAATCACTGCTCCGTGCAACCCCAAGAACAATATCAGAAATATTCAGCTCCTAGTATAGCTAATCAGTGTTTCCTAATCATAAAAAACACAATTAAACCTTCTCCGATCACTGAGAAATGTGAGACAAAATCTAGGGGAGGAAGACATGGACATGTTCCTCCATATGGTGAAGAGAAAGATAAGTAATAACATGACTTGATGACAAGCACAGATAGTCAAGAACTTGGCAGAGAGATTCGCTGATCGATCGCGCGTACCTTTGAGCAGCCAAATGATTTTTCTCATGGGAGAGTGACGACGGTGATGATGATAAGGGGTGGGGTGGAACCGGGCAAGGAAGAGTCAAGAGATGCGGACATGGAGTGAGGACTGAGGCCAAGATGGCAAGGGCAGATGCCTCTGCAGTTAAGTTAGTTGGAAGGAAGTGGTTGCAAGAGGCACGGAGACTGGGAGAGTGTGTACACGAGAAAAAGATGGATAGTGCTATGCTTACCCGCAGATTCTACTATGGTGATGAGACGGCAAAAAAATCACAAGTGTAGTGTAGTATTTGGGTCTGTCATTACATATTAGAGTGCAGATAAATGGGACATGTGGTCTCATTTATGCCACCGACTTATGAAGGTAACATTGACAGAAGTTCCAGATTTGTTTAAGTGGAATTTGACCCAAACTGGTCAATTTACTGTAAAATCTATGTATGAGGATCTTATGAATGGACATACTAGATATCTACAGAAATATCTTTGGAAACTAAAGATCCCACAAAAAAAATAAGATATTCATGTGGTTCCTTCACAAAAAAGTCTTGCTAACAAAAGATAACCTAGCCAAGAGTAATTGGAAGGGTAATACACATTGTGTCTTTTGTGGTAACAATGAGAGTATTGACCATCTTTTTATCTCATGCCCTTTTACAAAACTTATTTGACGGGTAGTGTTTTGCACTTATAACATTCCGCCTCCAACTAATGTCACAAATATGTTTGGGAATTGGTTGCGGGGGGTGGATAAAAAGACCAAAGATAGGATACGTATAGGCGTGTCAGCTATTTGTTGGTCCATATGGAATTGCAGAAATGATATGGTTTTTAACAGGAAAGATACATTTCATGTTTTACAGGTTATTCATTCGGCGGTGCACTGGATCCAGTTATGGGCTTTCCTGCTTTGTAGATGTCCTTTTAATTAAAATACATTTTAATCTTAATTTTAAATGTCAAAAAAATTCTAGAAAAATCCGCACGCACATCTTCGCATCCTATGTGTTTTAAAAGTTTTTTAACGGAAAACAAACTTTTTATGCGGCCGGTGTAAAAAAGACAAATTTCGGTGCTAAAATAAGGCTTTTCATGAGACATTTTTCTGTCTTTTTTACGCAGCTCACAAAAATTGTTTGTTTTTCGTGAAACTTTAGGTTCCCGTATAAAATGTCGTGACTTATGCGTGAAATTTTTTGTCATTATTTTTTGACATTTCAAAATGTGTTTTTCAAGTATAAGGAGCATATGCATATGGGAGCCGAATTGAATTTCCGGAATACTAGTACCATAGTATTTGTTTGGAAAGGACAACTTTATTATACAGAAACTAGCGAGCATAGATATCGGATACAAGCGATGTACAATTTTGACGGTGAACAGCAGGTAGAAGGGAGAAGGTTCGAGTACAAATCCAGGTGCAAACGCACCTCGAACACTCACACATACAACTCAAAACTCCTTACAACTTACAAGACTAAACTCGGGCATCCTTCTTAGCCAAGAACAACAGATCAACGTCACTCTTGGTCACACTAGCGATTGAAGCGGCATATAGCACTTCACTCTGGAAAATTCTTTGACCTCACAACATGTACAATTTTTTCTTAACGCCAACTTCCTATAAGCGGTATTTCTATTTCTCTGAGAAATAACTATTTCTGTGTCGATACTAAGAACCATTTCATGTGAACTCTAAGATTCATGCAACTACTAAGGGATAGGAAGATTTTCCTCGAATGGGTATTAATATGTTTACAAAGACATGGTTATTCCTAAGTCAACCTAGGATTAGTCACTCCCTATACTATAAAACATTCATTCTTAGGATTATGTATACCATATGAAATAAAATATATTTGGTATGAATGTAACACAAGTATGCATCTAGACAACATTTGGCATTGTAGTGAATTACAGGAAATTTTGTGTACATATTTAATGGCTTGTTATGTTGCTTTGCTATAATCTTGATAAAAAAAAGTTTTAAAATCCTGTCATGCCTCACACAGAAAAGGAGATGCCCCGATCCCTATGGCAAGTACAGTGTTTTCGTTTTGTTGCTTTGTGCGATTTAATTACAGTATGTCATGTTTTTAATTTGCCATACAAAATGAACGATGGGCATGTCGCGCACCCGAGAAACGAGTGTGATATGCGTCCTCCTGTATCAAAGCAATGACATTTCACGAAATTCCCAGGTGAGCACACAAAGCACGTGCTTTTGGGTGCGAAAAGTATTACTCCCTCTGTTCGGTTTTACTTGTCGTGAGCTGAGCATGTATTTGTACTGAGCTAGTTGTCTTTCCGCGACAACTAAAACGGATCGGAGGGAGTATTTTTGAGATGTCCTGAAAGAAAGACGAGTCACATGTAAAAGTCTCCATCCATTGTGTGCTTATATCAATTCCTGAAAGAAAGACGAGTCACATGTCCTGTGCAAATATGTATCATGTTTTGTACTCCCTCCGTTTCACAATATAAGACGTTCATCAAGCTAATTTAACTTGCTAAGACGTCTTACATTTTTTTTTTTGAGAAAGCAAACTTGTATTCATAATAAACAGAGATTACATAGCCAATACAAGAGCAAATACATGAAGAAAACAGAGGACCAGGAAAACTTCCTCTTCCACCCGAGATGAAGATGCCGAAGAAGCAACGCCATCGCCGAACCATGGAGCAGACCGAGCCCCTTGCCTGAGAGCGTTATGAGCCGCAAGAGACACCATCTCCGGCGAGATGGATGAAGCCAGTGATGCCGCATCGGCCGGCGCCGTGCGCCGAGCTCCGACTGCTCCGGACCGGGCCTCCCGCGAAGGAAGCCGCCAGATCCCCTCCCGACACACCATCTGCACCCTCCTGGACCATCGCCTTCTTCCTTCTTCGCTCCGTCGAGCAAGCCAACAACGCCGAAGAAGAGAAGGCCAGGCCACCAACAGATCCTGACCAGCGAGGCACCGACGAGTGCTGCCCGAACAGCACCACACCACCCCCAGACCCTCCGCAGGCAAGAAGGAGCAAATCTTGCCGCGACGAAGTGAGAGACAGGGGACAAAAGCTCCGTACGCAGGCCGCCGTCTTCGCCACGCCGACCATGCCTCGAGCACCTAACCTCACCGGATCGACAGATCCGAGAGGACCTAACTCCGGCAGCTCGCCGACGCCGCCGCAGACGACGCCGGGAAGGGGAACAAACTCCGGCACAAAAGCTCCATAGGACCACCACCACCCCCCACACGGCAGCGCCCCCGGAGACACCTATCCTACTATCTACACGCCAGCAACACGGAACCAAGGTTCCCCCACTCTCCCGCCGCCGAAGCGGCCGGCGGAGAGGAGGGGAACCATCGGCCCGGCCGGCGGAGAAGCGAGGAACTGGGAGTCGCCTTCTTATCGCCTGCGCACGGGAGGGGATAAGAAGAGACTAGTCAGAGCAAGGACTATTCGTTGCCTCAAACAATGTGTGAGTGGTGTCGCTTTCTCCTAAGACGTCTTACATTATGAAACAGAGGTTGTACTAACTTTCTAGAGCATGGAAACGTATCTAGAAACACATTTTTATTTAGGAAAAACTACAACCAAGCGAAAACAGGATGTGATGTTCATCTGTGTATAGTTCCTGTGTGACCACGGCGTTGTTCAGTTCAGACGGGAAACCTGTATGTCCTTATCAAATTAATCATCTGCGTTGACCAGAGGGTAGTCGTAGTTCCAGTCTTCCAGAAAGCACCACAAGTATATTCGAGTAAGATGTGTTGCTATTTGCTAACACATACATGGCCGACGCGGCCCATCTTCGGAGTAGAAGAGTAAATTTCTCGTGGCTCTGTTGTAGTTTTGTTTTCGCATGGAAGTTCTATTTTAGGTTTTTTTTTTTTGTTTTGAGAAAAGTTACTATTGTACAGTAGCTGACTTCCTGCCACAGAAATCCGCCGAGTGCTACGAACGTGCAGCTTGGTTTTCCAAGCGGACAGATGGCCCCATGTGCACGATGGGCTGCAAATGTTACACATGCATCATAGTTTTTTTTATGAGACCAGCGGAGGACTGAGAACATTCGCAGGATTATCAACACACAGAATAAAAAAATTAATGATAGAATTATCAAAGCACAATAATAATATAAAAGTAAGATATTTAAAAGCGACTAAACATTTAGAAATAGATTAAAAATATAATGTATATTTTTAGATGTCATGACATGTCATCTCCAACAAGGACTGAACACACATGAAAATAAGCCCAAAAAGAAAATAGTCTTTTTTTAACAAAGGGTAATATATTAATATCAAGAAGATATTAGGTACACTCAGTCTGAACAACAACTCAATACCACGAACAACTCGAGACATCAGAAATACATATAACCAACTTATTAAAAGAAAAAAGAACAAAAGAAAAACCAAGTCACACAGTAAGCAACGTCGACACCAACCACGGTATTGACAACTGAGGGCCACGCTCCATCCTTGCACCAGGATAATAGGAGAATTATAGATACTTTGCAAGCAAAGGACACCTTGATGGAACTATTCACAAAGTTCATTAAAATCCCATTTTGATGAAGGACAAATTTTTTTTGATAACATTTATCGTCGCATATGACTTTGAGTTTTTTTTGGTCGACTTTATTCGGCTTCGGTTTGGCTTTTCCAGGACTTTAAATAATATATGGTCTTGTGTATCACGAGGTTGGGGGTTATCCTCTTTTTCAAGAAAAAAACGGGGCTAGTCACTGCATCCATGTTCATGCATTTCTCGACAAGCTTAATTTCACTTTTGCATTTAGCCCAAAGTACACAAATATATTATTGATATGGAGTAATATAGTATGTAATAAAATCCCATTATCGAAAAAAGTATGACAATTATAAATAATAGGCACGGCAACTAATACCAAAGCGCGAGCATTGTTGGCGCACACCTAACGTGACAAGCACATAAATAAACACACCGAGTGCTTTTATACTTCTCTAAATAAACCGTTACATGGCCGTACCTTAACTAATGCAACACTTGAGCAAGAATAAGATCCGTTGAACTGTTAAGTAGAAAATGAAGCACATCCTTTATTTATATCCTTAGAGCATAACATCTTACGGGTAGACCTCGATGACGGATCGAGCTCCCAGTTTCTTCACAATTTTGTAGTCCGTGAACCCCGCATGCATGAATAGCTCACGCCAGTGGCTTTCATCACGTTGACCCCCCTCTTGTGTTCACCATCATGAGCATATCCATCAAGAGTTGGGCTTCAAACATTACTGGCCCCAAGGAAGGACCAACCACAATTTCTATGATTATCACCTTTCCTCCCTTCTCTCGTGAAGGAATTGCTTTCCTGCACTGAGCTAGGATGTTGAGCACAACTGCACAAGCACATGTTGCTGGGTGCGAAAAGTATTATTTTTTTCAAATGTAAGAAAGTTCTAGAAAATAACATGTAAAATCTCCGTCCATTGTGTGCTTATAACAATTCTCATGTCCTGTAATATAACAAATTAAGTGCTATCTTGTTTTTACTACTTTCTAGAGCATGGAAACATATCTAGAAACGCAATACTCCCTCCGATCCATAAAAAGTGTCGCTCATTTTATGCTAAGTTAGTACAAACTCTGTACTAAGTGGGCGACACTTTTTGTGGATCAGAGGGAGTATTTTTTTGATAAAAAAATACAACCAACTGAACAAAATTATCTGATTTCTTATATGACCACGGCGTTGTTCAATATGATACGGGAAACCTATCCTTATCAAATTAATCATCTGCGTTGACCAGAGGGTAGCTCAGAAAGCGCACCACAAGTAAATTCGAGCAAGATATGTGTAAATCCATTTTGAAACCCGGGTGCATATGCACCGGTTATTTCAAAAGCGTCGAAAAATTCTGAAATAAAATTTTGCGGATAAAACTTCACATTTTATGTATTCACAAAGTCGTTTCATGAAGTCCTGACATTTTTGTGAGTTTTGTAAAAAATACAAAAATGTCTCGTGAAAAGGCTTATTTTAGCATCAATTTTCTCTTTTTTACATAGACCTAAAAATGTCAGTTTTTCATAAAATGACTTCGTTCGTGAACATATAGAATGTTAAGATCTATGCGCGAACATTTTTTTGCATTTCTTTTAGACATTTTGAGACACGTCTAAAATGCTTCTAAAATACAGGGTGTATTTGCACCCGGGAGACAAAAAGGCATCCCCCAAGATGGGTTGCTAACACATACATGGCCGACGCGGCCCATCTTCGGTGTAGAAGCGAAATGTTCTCCCGGCTCTCTTTTAGTTTTTTTGCATGGATGTTTCCACTACTAGGGAAAAAGCTACCGCCGGCGCACCAAAAAGGCTTACCGCCGGCGCACGGGGCTGCGCCGGCGATCATCACACCGGTGGTAATATCTTACCGCCGGCGCACGATCCCTATGCGCCGGGGGTAACGAAGGTAGCGCCGGCGCACCGTGCACTGCACCGGCGGTATACTTAGCCCCGGCGCACCCATCGCACGCGCCGGCGGTAAGTCGTGCTAGCAGAGGCGCCTTCTCGTGCGCCGGTGGTACTGTGCCCCGTGCGCCGGCGCTATAATTTACAGGTCTAAAAAATACCGCTAAATATACAGTTAATTATACAGTTACAGAAATGAAATACGTAGACAAATACAAAAATACAGAGAAATACGCAGTCAAATAGCTAATTAAGATCCGATAATTTAGGTACACATCCGAACTAGCTAATTAAGATAGATAGTTTAGTTACAAAGTTATCACACACGAATACACACTGTCTCGATCAAGTTATAGCTCACAAGCTAGCTAAGACATCGATCTATAGGAATAGATAGAACAGAAACGCGGACGCGATGAGCATGATCGTCATGACGAAGGTGGTCTTCATCCACTTCCTCCTCCTCTCTCCTGCTAGATATGTCTCTCCCACTAGATAGCTCGCATATCTAGCTTGTGCCTCCATCATAGTGTTGTACCCTTTGTAGCTGTTGCCGCTGAACCGGTGCACCTGTCTCCGACATGCTTCCCAATCGTCGTAGACTCCGGGAACATGTCCCCGGTACACGACATACCATGTCATCTACATGCACAAGACAACATATACACTAAAAGCAAATTCATATATAACATATATGCATCATATAAACTATGCAACGAAAAGCGAAAAGTTTTAGGACTATAACATTTACGAACTAGATGCAAGTTAATCACTGAAAAGGAAAAGAGTTCACATGTTATATATAGCGCAAAAGTGAGAAGTTAACTTTTATAGGAAGCGGGTTGAGAACACCCTGGTCCGCGACCAAACGAACACCCTGTACCACCTTGGGGTCCGTGACGAGTTCCCCACTCTCTTTTTCTTTGCCGTACCGGGACCTGACAAAATTATTTACCTTCGGGTCTGTGTACTTCTAGAACGGGTTCTCAATGCCCTGTTCTCTATAGGCCTGGTCCTCCTTCTCCCAAATCGGCTCTTTGCTGTCGTAACCACGGCAACCGAGACGGTGGTTACCTATGTTGAGTGCTTTCATGTTCACCCCCCACTCCCTATTCTTCTTAGTTGCTTCTAGCTCTTCATTGGCTAGGAAAACATCCAGGTCCTCTTCCGTAATCTTCGGATAGTGCTCGCGGATCTCTGCGGAAGTGGCACCATCTTTAATCATCCCCCTCACCTGAGTTTTATAACCGCTCAGGGCTTTGCTGAATTTGGTGATGGCATGGGTGTTCACAATATTTCCTTTGAGATCCTGATTATTGTAGGGCTCAGGGAACTCGTATCGTGCGTGCAACCTCGAAATGAGTTGGACGCGCAGTGCCTCCTTGTTCTTGGCTCGTATGTTTACTTCGTTGAGATTGGCGACTTCTCGAAGGATTGCTGCCACTTGGAGGCCGTACCCCTTCGCGAGGTCTACAGGCTTCTGAGGCACAGCATCGGCGTCAAACTCTGTGAATTTTTCTCGGCCGGAGCCGACCTTGTTTGGGCGCCGTTGTCGACTAGCTCTGGCTTGGCTACTAGTCTCGGAGCCACCGGCGCCACTAGTTGTGGTTTCCTCCTCCTCATCCTCCATCTCCTCTTCGTCATTGTCCTGATAATCAGGATCATTATTGTCACGACCCCTTTGCTCCTCCTGCTGCGACTCGAGAAACATTTCGCGATACTGCAAGTTCAAGTCATCTTCACGAGAAGGCGCCCCGGTAGATGACATGGCTAGCTAGCACTATATAATCAATAGAGGAAAGCATTTCAATAACCCGAAAATTCACGAAAAAATTCGGCATGACCTTTGCTAAAAAAGGTCATGCCGGAGTGCCAGAAATTTGCCGGAATGGAAATTAATCAACATTTTGGCAAAACATTGGCAACTCAATGTACCTGCACAACTCAATTCTCTGAACCAAAAATTCTCTGAACCAAAAATAGCATCGCATAACACAAATTATCTGAACCAAAAATTACTACAGCTACAGGTATGTGACTTTGGATGGCCGCTTGGTCAGCTCTCTACCAGTCGATTTCTATGCTCCCCTTTATTTTTAGTGGCGTATTTTCTATGCATTTGATGGCGGCAGTAGTGGAATCCTAGTACCAACAGTAACAATAAGTAATAACACTAGCATAATAGCATTCCAGTTCAGCAGCGCTGGTCGATCGATGCATGCATAAACTCATATAGATCAGCTAGGATGTTTTTCTTAGATTAGCAAGGGAGCAGGTCACAGATCAGGCGGGCAGGCTCACGTGCGGTGGCGGCGGCTCGTGTGCAGGGTGGGAAGGGCACAGCCTCGGCGTCGGGAGACGGGACCGGGAGGGGGAGGGGAGGATGCGGGAGGAGGGCACGGACCAGGGGGCGTGGCGGCGGGCGCGGGCGGGGCGACGACGATGGACGACGGCGGGCTGCTCCTCGTTGACGACGACGACGGCGGCCTCCACATGGGCGCGGAGACGGCGGCCACCACACGGGCGCGGAGATGGCGGGCTTCTCCTCGCGGACGACGACGACGGCGGCCTCCATACGGGCGCGGAGACGGCGGCCACCACACGGGCGCGGAGACGGAGGGCTTCTCCTCGCGGACACGGGCGCGCGGCGGCGCGACGACGACAGACGACGACGACGGATTGGGGGATTTTGCACGGTTCGATTTGGATTTGGGGCGGCCGCGCGCGGTTAACCGGCCGTGAGTTGGGGTGGGCCCCAGTGGCAGAGTTAGCGCCGGCGCACACAGGTGCCCAGTGCGCCGGGGGTATGTAGGGGTGGGCCCCAGTGGCAGTGACCCCGCAGAGGTAGCACCGGCGCACGAAGATGCCCAGTGTGCCGGCGGTAAGTTGGGGTGGTTTTTTTTTTTGAGAGAATTGGGGTGGGATTTTTGTCCTTTAATTTATTTAGTGCACACTAAATAAAAGAGCTTACTAGAGGATAGTAATAATAATAAGTTGGACAATAAATATTATTAATTAATTTCAGCATTGTCAAAATGATAAGATCGAGTGTGTGTACATGATGCATTGTTCGGTCGAAATTAGATCTAGACTACATACACATGCATAGTTCCGTCGCCAAAACACATATCGCAGCAGAGAGTGCGTTTCATGCATTGATCGTCACAACATCTTCTTCTTTCCTTTCTTGGTCATCATTGAATACTTTACCCCTGTATTGTGACTTTTTCTTGTGGACGGATCACCTGACCTAGGTAGCGTGGTCCTGCTTCTTCTTGAGGTGTATGTTGCATCGTCTTCATCGGGTTCTTCCATCATTGGGTCTCCGACGAGGCCGTCAAAGTCTTTCTCGTTGGCGACTCCATCCATTTTGACGACGGCCCTTTTGCCTCTTCTTACGACAACATGACTAGGCCTGGACGGGTCGGCTATGAATAAGCATTGCTCCACGTGGTTAGCCAGCACCCATGGCTCATTTTGCGCCGTGGCGTTGGTGGTCTTGGATTTGTTGGCTTCGGGTAAACACATGGTGGTGAAATATTTGTCTTCTTTAGTAACGGCCTTACCCCATCTAACATGGAACATTGGCACCTTCTCCCCAGCGTAGTCGAGCTCCCAGATATCCTTGATCCTTCCGTAATATCTTTTCTTGACATTTCCTGTGTAGGATTCCATGGTTACCCCTGAGTTCTGATATTGGCTACTTTTGTCTTTTTTCTCCGTGTAGAATGTGTAGCCGTTGATAACGTATGCTTGATATGTCATGAGGTTTGTCGCGGGGCCATATGACAAGGCCAATATTAGTTTACCCTACTCAGTGTCTATTGGCGGGGGATTAGCACCAATGTGGGTTTTGAACCAGCGCACGAAAGAGGAGTTGTGCACTCTTAATATATCTCCTTCCGTCATCGGCTTGGTAGCACTGTTCGCAATCATGGTTTTGTGCTCCACCAACCAAGGATCGACATCGTCAATGTGCTGTAGCGCTACTAAGTTGGCCCTGTCAAAGTCGGTTCTCCGCCCCTCAAAGTCCACGTGCATTTCCCTCTTGCCAGTTTTGTGGTCTACTCCCTCGAACCTGCCAAGGTGCTTGTTTTCCGGCAAACCAATCGGCTCTTCGACGGCCAGAAAATTCTCGCAGAAAGAGATGCACTCTTCGGTGAGAAAGCCCTAGACGATGCTTCCATCCGGATGTGACCTGTTGCGAACGACTCCTTTGATGACCCCATTCATTCTTTCGAACGGCATCATGTTGTGCAGGAATGCCGGCCCGAGATCGATGATATCATCCACAATATGGACCAACAGATGGACCATAATGTCAAAGAATGTGGGCGGGAAGTACCTCTCAAGCTTGCATAGGATCGTAACTATCTCTTCCTGCAGCCTTGCGAGTTTCTTCACGCTGATCGACTTCCGAGTGATGACGTCGAAAAAGTTACAGAGGCCAGTGAGAGTTTCACGGACATGCGGTTCCATTATCCCTCGGATTGCAACCGGAAGTATCTGCGTCATCATCACGTGACAGTCATGAGACTTCATCCCGCTGAAGATTTTTTTATCCGGGTCCAGGTATCTGCTTATCAGACCCGAGTAACCGAAGGTCACTTTGACTCCTAGAAGGAACTTGAAAACTTGATCTAACTCATTGGGACTTAGAGTGAAGCAGGAGGGGGGCAGTCCCAGTCATGCTGCTTGCCCTTTTGCGCTTGCAACCCTGCGTATCCTCCGTCTGGTCATCTTTGGTCCTATCCGAGGGTAGGTGAAGGTCCTCCCTGATATTTAGGGCCATCAGGTCGTTTCTTGCTTTCGGCCCGTCTTTGGTCCTATTCGGCATGTTGAGCAGGGTGCCAAGCAAGCTCTCGCACACATTCTTCGTGATATGCATGACATCAAGGCTATGAGGCGTACCGAGGATTTTCCAGTACGGCAAGTCCCAAAACATAGACCTCCTTTTCCACACCCCCGGGAGCGGTCCTGGTTGCTTTTTCTTCTCTCCTCGCTTTAGCTTCTTCCCCTTTTCAATTTTTCTCGACGCAGGGCACTCTTTCCAATTTTTCAATAACGTATCGATATCTGCGCCGCTCCTTTTAGGTGGAGGTCCTTCGAGCTCATCTTTACCGTTGAACAGATCACCACGATGTTTCCATGGGTCGTTCTCGTCTAGCCACCTTCGATGCCTCATGTAGACGGTTTTCGAAGAACATGGATCCTTACCAAGCTGGAGAAACGGCGTATGTTCCATGCACCTGACACACCCCTTGTATCCATGGCATACCTGGCAGGCAACATATCCGTATCCGAGATAGTCCTGCACCGTCGTGATCAGCGCGGCTCTCATTGGAAAATATTCTTCCGCGTAGGCATCCCATGTTTGTACCCCTTCTTCCGCCCACAACGTGTCTAGCTCCTCCTTCAATAGCTCGAGATACAGGTTGATATTGCTCCCTGGCTGTGTCGGCCCTTGAATTAGCATACTCATTTGTATGTACTTCCTCTTCATGCAGAGCCAGGGCGGGAGGTTGTACATCCATACAAACACGGGCCAGGTGCTATGTGTGCTGCTCTGGTTGCCAAACGGATTGAGTCCGTCCGTGCTCGCACCCAACCTGATGTTCCTTGGCTCTTTCCCGAAATCTCCGTACTCGCCGTCTAATGCTTTCCACTGGCTTGCATCCGAAGGATGTGTGAGCACTGGGTTTTCAATCCGTTCTGGACCATTCAGCACTGCCTCCTTTCTTTCTGCGTGCCAGCGCATGAGCTTTGCTTCCTTGCGGTCCGCGAAGTACCGCTGCAGACGGGGCCTGAGCGGGAAGTACCACACAACTTTTTTAGGAGCTTGCTTCCCTCTCTTGTATCGATCAGCGCCGCACACTGGACATTTGGTCTTGTCCGCGTGCTCGTTCCGATAAATTATGCAGTTATTGATACAGGCGTGGTATCTTGTGTGCGGTAAATCAAGAGGGCACACGATTTTCTTGGCCTCGTCTAGGCCACTAGCACACGTGTTCCCTCCAGGAAACCGCTTCTTCAAGTATTGCAAGAGGTCGTCGACGTTTGTGTCCGTCCATCCGTGTTTCGCCTTCATCTGCAGAATATCGAGAGCTACTCTCAAGCGGGACTCCTACGGCCCGTGACCCGCGTCGTACAATGGAGTTTTTGAGTCTATCTCTAGCTGCGCCAGCTTAGATTGCCATCTAGCGGCAACTCTAGGGTCATCGGTCGTCGAGTTGTTCAGAAGCAGTTCTTGAAGATGAGGGTCCCGCATGATTGAATTTAGCGGGGTACTCGTGTCCGCGTCTTTTACATGTTGTTCACCCTGAGGTTGATCTCCATCATCGTGTGCGGTAACCTCTTCGTCGTCGTCATTGTCCTGCTGCCCTTCTTCCTCATTTCCATCTGTCACCGCCCCCCCACTGACCTCATCATGATCATCTTCATCATCACTCATCCACTGAGTGTGGCCATCCATGAAACCACGCATGAGCAGGTGCTCCTGCAATTTGCCTGAAGAGGGCTCGAACATGCACCCTAGTCTGCATCTTCGACACGGACAACTTATGTATGTGCGGTTATTTCGATGCATGTCGGCCATCGCGCGTTTCACGTATCTATCCATGACGCTTTCCCTCATCGAGATGACCATTTTCGCCTGCACAAGAAGAGAGAGTTGATTAGAACCATCGATCGGCTTTCACGGAAAATTTCGGCATGACCCTGCGAGAAACAAGGCCTATGGGGAGCGCCAGAAATTTGCCGAAACGGAAATGAATCAACATTTCGGCAAAACATTGGCAACTCATTTTCATGTCATCTCAATACAACTCATTTTCATGTCATCATCACAATACAACTCATTTTTTGTCATATAGCTCGGTTGCCATCTTAATTAGTCACCTATATGAGACGCGAGATCGAAGACCGGAGCCGAGAGAGAGAGGTGTCGGCCTCTTATGTTCTAGATCTAGATCTAGAACAACGAGTGGTTGTGTGTGGAGGAGTACTCGTTAGTAGATCTAGATCTAGTTAGGTAGAAAGGTTGGTGCATGTGGGGGAGGGAGATTTGCGAAAGTATATCTAATTTGGTTGGTTAAATTAGCTAAAATTGATGGAGGGGAGGGGGAGAATGAGCTAGGAAGAGGGGAGGCTCGGATTTAAGTGTGGGAGGAGTAAGTAGAGATGCAAATGGATGGTAGTAGGTGGCTGGCTGAGCTGCTGTAATAAGTGCCAGGTACCACCGGCACGCCAGATTCTGGGCGCGCCGGCGGTAACTAGCTTAGCGCCGGCGCACATGTAGGCTATGCGCCGGCGGTAAGTTGCGTTCCGGGGTACAACTTACCGCCGGCGCGCTGGACAAGCGACGCGCCGGCGCTAACCAGATTAGCGCATGCGGGCTGTGCGCCGGGGGTATGCGCGGGTAGGGGTGCGGGGCTGGCCCCACACGTACCGCCGACGCGCGTGATATTCGGTGCGTCAGGGGTAATCTGTTACCGCCGGCGTGCGGCTTTGGTGGGCACCGGCGGTAAATAGCGCCGGCGCACCCATAATTTGGTGCGCCGGCGGTAACTTTTTTTCTATAAGCCTTTTCCTAGTAGTGTTCTATTCTAGTTTTTATTTTTATTTTAGAAAATTTCCTATTGTAGTTGACTAGTCGCAGCCATGTCGAGCAAAATCCGCCGAGTGCTACGAATGTGCAGCTCGGATTTGAGCGGACCGATGGCCTCATGCGCACTATGGGCTGCAAATGTTACACATCATAGTTTTGTTATGATATTAGAGGAGTGAGACCGACTGAGGGTATCTTTATTCACAGGATTCTCAACACATAGAATAAAAATGTTTATTGACAGAATTATGAAAGCACAATAATATACTCCCTCCGTTCCTTAATATAAGGTGTCTAAGGTTTTGGCACGGATATTAAGACATCAGTATTTTGCATGTGGTGGACTTATTTTCTCATGAAAAAAAATCGAGAAATAGGAGTCCCTAATAGCCACAAATTGAAAACAATACTTCAAATCACTCATTTCCATATTGTGACTCATTTGTTAGTGGGTACAATTGTCCATAAATCGCAATACACCTTATATTTTGAATTTTTTCTCAAAACCTTAGGCACCTTATATCAAGGAACGGAGGGAGTAAAAATTAATATCATTAAAAATGAGTAAACATATAGAATTAAATGAAAATAAAATGTATAATTTTAAATGTCATGCCATGTCATCACCAACAGGAATTGAACAGTTAACACTTAACACACATGAAAATAGGCGCAAAATAAAATAATAGGTTAGTTAATCATTTTGTGGATGGAGTGAGGCTCCACTTTTTTCTTCCAGTTAAGGGTAATTTATTCAAAGAAAAACCAAGAACTGGGCCACACGGTAAACAATATCGACATTAACTACTTTCTTGACAACACAGGGCCATTCTCCATCCTTTTACTAGGATAATAGGGGAACTAAAGGTGCTTTGCAAGCAAATGGCGGCATGAGGAATTATTCACAAAGTTCGTCAAAATTCCATTTGATGAAGGACAAATATTTCTTGATAAAATTCATAGACGCAAGGCATATAATCTTGAGTATTTTTTCGTTCGTCTTTGTTTGGTTTCGATGTCTAGCTTTGCCTGACTTTTAAATAATATATGGTTGAAGCGGCCAGGGTTATCCTTTTTTTCAATTAAAAAAAGTCGGGGCTAGCATTCATGTTCATGAATTTCTTGGCAAACTTAATTTCACTTTTGCGTTCAGCGCAAAATACACAAATATATTATTGATAGAAAGTATAGTATTACAATTATACATAATAGGTACGACAACTAATATCAAACCGGGCGTTGTTGACGCACACCAAACGTGATAAGCATATACACACACCGAGTGCTTTAATACTTCTCTAAATAAAAGTTACATGGACCTTAAAACATCTAATCCAACACTTGAGCTATAATAAGATCCGTGAAACTTTTGTTTGTGTAGAGAAATAAGCACCGCCTTTATTTATATCCTTAGAGAACAACAGCTTACGGGTAGACCTCGATGACGGATCTAGCTCCGAGTTTCTTCACAATTTTGTAGTCTGTGAACCCCGCTTGCATGAATAGCTCACGCCAGTGATTTTCATCACGTTGACCCCCTCTTGTGTTCACCATCATGAGCATATCCATCAAGAGTTGGGCTTCATGCATTACTGGGCCCAAGGAAGGTCCAACCACAATTTCTATGATTATCACCTTTCCTCCCTTCTCTCGTGAAGGAATTGCTTTCCTGCACTGAGCTAGGATTTTCACACAATCCTCGTCACTCCAAAAGTGTAGCACAAGCTACAAAATGGGTAAAGGTAAAAATAATTAAGAAATGAAGAAGAATTGTCAGTGAAATATTTTGATTTTCCCATGATATAAACATAATTAAAAATGAAGAATTCTGACATGGGTTAGTTGTAAAACTGAAATATTATCATTTCCAAAATGATATTCCATGTTATTATACCTTGAGCATCACAACTTGAGAGGGTGGCACGGTGTGGAACAGGTCACCAGCAACATAGGTAATGACGTCATGAGCCGGGGCTTGGTCGATCACCTTGGGAAGGTCCAGCACAGTGCACTTCAGATGCGGGTAAGCCTTGACGAGGGCCCTCGCCGTCGTCCCATCACCGCCGCAACAGTCAGTCAGAGACTCGATCCCCTCGAAGATGTCGCCGCATTCCCGCAGTACAGGGTGCCCGAGGCCCATTTAGGGTGGACCCACCTGGCCAGGTATAGGGGCCGCGTGGGGCCACCTCATTTGGCCCTCCGGCACCCTCTCGTGTCCATCCTTTTGTCCATTGTACTCCTTTTCTAGAAAAAGTGACGTGGTATTTTTCCTCGATTTTATTTCCTGCAAAAATAGCCAGAGGAGAGACTTTGCTAAAAACAGCGTCAGAATCAGCAGTTTTATTCAAATATGGAAGGATCCCGGAGCAAATTATGAGGCAAAGTGCTTGAAAAAGTGGATGCATTTTGGATGCATCAACAGCCATCTCCATCGCCTCAACCACGGGTTTTAAAGCGGAAAAGCACCGCCGGCGCCGCTCCGGCGGCTAGTGCTACAGCTCCGAGTAAATCCTTAAAGAAGAAAGCGAAGGCTGCTCCTGCCAAGTTATCTTATGAGAAGACTCAAGAGGAACTTGAGCTATCAGTAAGGAAGATGTGGCACGCCAGTTAGCACCGAAACGGCCCCCGCCTGAGCCGAAAATAGATCCGGCAAAAGTGAAGAGAACATTGGAAAACCTGAGCGACCAACGACTGAGGAAACGCTACCAGACTACGACCTCTCTATTATGAAGCCACATAGAGCTCAGAAGGAGCAGGCGCGTGCAAGCGGGAGAAAAGTTCCCCAGCTCGGAGAACAGGAAAACCAATCGTGCCCCCCGCTCAACGTGTTTTCCGATATCCCTTATGATTCGGAATATACAAAACTAATGAGAGAAGCGGCCGATAATCTTGGGGTGTCTTTGGTTAAATACTTAGGCTCTATGCAAGAGTATCCTATGGCTGCGTGCAAATACAAATACAAGCACGGAAAGCCTCTTGTCAGACCTGAGGAGGTCCCGAATCTACCTACAAAAATACGAAGATTGCATCAGTGGTACATGGAAGAAGCAAAGAAATGGAGAAACTGGCTCATTTTGGTAATTAAAGATGAGCATTTCTTGCATGAAAAAGCCGAGGTCCATATTGAATTTGAAGAATTATTTCAGTTATTCAATCAAGATGCCATCGACAAATCTATCGTCAGTGCATATTGTCTGTAAGTATTTCTTCTGTAATTAAGTCTCTAGCTCACCTTGTTCATTGCATGTATAATTATCCTCTCTCTATTATGCAGATTGAAGATTCTCGAATGCAAACAAGGACGAATCTATGACATTAGGTTCATTGACCCACATGTCATTCATGGACATAATGTAAAAGATAAACCCAAGGAAATGGAGGACGCATTGGTACAGACGTTAAGAAGACAGGAAACCAAAAGGGAAATACTATTTCCTTACAACTTCGGGTGAGTGTTACTGTCTTACACACATTCTATTCGGCTACTCGATGTTAAGTGTAATTGACGAGTTATGCGTGCGCAGGTTCCACTATATTCTGCTAATCATTACTTCTGACAAAGTTACTAGTACAAGTCATGACCCGCTACGTAATGAATCTGAGAAGTGGAAGGACTTGAGTGAAATGCTCCCGAGATAATTTCAATCATTATGACACTATATCGGCAACTTTCGTTCATTTCCTGATATCTAGTAATTAATAAGTTCTTTATTCATTTTCTTTCCCTGCCAGGGCTTGAAACGGTTCACCAGTAGGGCTCGAGGTGAGTGGAAGAGCAGCTTGAATTTGAAAAAATAAGTGTAAGTAGTACTAGCTAGACCCGCACATCTGTTTGATTCTACTTTGAATAACATTATCATGTTTGATTATTATTTTGATTGAACTCTGTTCTCGTAAAGTGCCCCAGACAGGGATCCGGGAATAATTTATGTGGATTCAACGTATATGAGTTCAATCGCGAGACGACCTGTGAGAGGGGCATAATCTTAGAACAATTTCGAGTACGTTCACAATATTATTTTATTACCATTAATTGTGTTGAGATTCATTCATATATATATATATATATATATATTTATAACTCAGCTAAAAAGGAACCTATTCCTGTTTAAGCTAAACAGGAACTTTCTGAACCTTCTCGTGAGTGCTAAGTGAACCTTCTCAGCATAGAGATGTGAACTTTCACGCGGAACAAACGATTTCCCTGCTTTTGCGGAGAAAGTTTTTAACGTGAATTTTGAACCCCTTATCGGAATGATGCATGTGATATACTGTTGGATAGGTACTGAAATTGCGCAACTTTTTCGTCATTACAGATTTTCCAAATTCGTTATGGTTTTAAAACAATTTTAAATATACGAAACGTAGTTTTCCTGAACTTTTCCGTTTTTGCACCGTATTTCGGTCGCCATTTTCAAACCATTCATCGGATTGATGCATACGATACACCGTTGGAAAGCTACGGAAAATGCGCAACTTTTCTATCTCTAGACATTTTTCGATATTCGTCACGGATTAAGAGCAGATTTGAAAATACATGATACTGTTTTCTGAACTTTAATTTCGGGCGGACAGTAATTTGGCAATTAGTTTCAAACCGCTTATCAGAATTTAACAAATGATATGCCGTTGGAAAGGTATTGAAAATGCGCAACTTTTTTGTTTTAATCATTTTTCCAAATTCCATACGGTTTGGGACTAATTTTTAATTTACCAAAAACGTCAAAACATCTTATCACGGGAAAGATTTTGAAATTGACATGATTATTGTGCTCGGGTCGAGGATGGTGACAAGGGAGGTACAATTAGAATCATTTAGTTGCTAATTGCATGTAGAGATGATCGATTTGGACAAACGGAGAGTTTAGGGATGATTTTTATGTGTAACATTTCCGCCCCGGAAAAAACAGAGGACCTGAACTGCTTTGTATATGGTAGTGAACTTTCTTTCTATGTGTAGTGAACTTTTATTCGCAGTGAACTTTTTTCTATACGAAGTAAATTTTTCCTGAACTGCAGATGAACTTTTTTTCTAAATCAAGTGAACTTTTTTTTCTAAACAAAGTGAACTTTTTTCTAGACGAGGTGAACTTTTTGTCTGAACTCACGTGAACTTTTTTTCTGAGCGAAGTGAACTTTTTTTTGAAACTTTTTTCTAAACGAAGTGAACTTTTTTGCTAAACTTTTTTTCTGAACCGAACATGAACCTTTTTTCCGAACGAAGTGAACTTTCTTACTGAACGAAGTGAACTTGTTTTTTAGAACTTTTTTCTGAACAAACTGAACTGTACATGAAATTTTTTCTGAACAAAGTGAACTTTTTTTCTGAGCGAAGTGAACTTTTTTTCTGAGCGAAGTGAACTTTTTTCCTGAACTTTTTTTTTTGAACGAAGTGAACTTTTTTTCTTATCTGAACTTTTTTTCCTTAACAAAGTGAACTTTTTTTTGAGCAATTTAACTTTTTAACTAAACTGTTTGGGTCTCAGGTCCAAAATTTAATGTGAACTTTGTTTTCTGGGCAAGCTGAACTTTGAGTTTGTCCATCCGTGTAGTGAACTTTGGGGATTATCGTGCTAGGGTTCCGCCGATCGGGAGCGGCCAGCAGGGTTTCCAGGCGGCGGGCCCCATGGCCTCGCCGGCAGAGGAGGATGCGGTCACGGGTGACGCGGTGAGCGCGGGGTTCGCGGAGCTGGAGCGCCAGCTGCACGCGCCTCTACCAGCAGCTCTCGGACCACTTCCTCACGCTGGAGCGCGGCCTCGCCTCCCGCTCCGACGCCATCCGCCACAAGCGCCGCGCGCTTGAGGCCCGCACCGGCCGCGCGCTCGACTCCCTCCGCCGCCGCGAGCTCTCCGTCGACGGCTCCGTCTCGCGCACGCTCGACCAGCTTGACTCCCTCGCCGCCGCCGGCTTCGGCTCGGCCTCGTCCGTCTCGGAGGACGCCGCGGGCCTCGCCGAGAGCCTCAGGGTTCTCTGCGCCAAAAATGGACTCCGCCGCGTTCTTCGGCTTCGTGGCCGCGCGCCGCAAGGAGGCCGACGCGCTGCGCGCGGAGATGCCGCCCGCGCTCAGCCGCTGCGTGGATCCGGCCAAGTTCGTCATGGACACGGCGAAAGTCCTCCCGACGGTGAGGAGGGGCTCGAGGGCGGCGCGCGGGGGTCCTCCTGACGGCGAGCAGTGGGGACACGGGGGCGGCGCACAGAGGTCTGCCCCCGGCGGCGAGCAGTGGGGGCTCGGGGGCGGCGCGCGGACGTCCTCCCGGCGGCGCGAATGGTGGGGATGGGTCTGGGCGACCGCGTGGGTGGTTGGCCGGGTATCGGGGATGGGTGCGGGTGGGTCTAATTTTCCCAAACTAGGAATGGTTCCTATTTAGCTTAAATAGGAACTCTTAAGACAGATTCTTGTTTAGTCCTGCCCTATATATATATATATAGAGAGAGAGAGCAGGACTATTCTGCAACCCCCCTTAAGAGGTTCTAGAATAGCTATTCTACAACCCCCACCCCATAAGAAACCAACTAGGAAACCTATCCGGGCCCCACGCACCACGCACCACCTCCGGGCCGCCCCACGCACTACCTCCGGGCCGCCCCGCGCCATCGATCCACGGCGGCGCACACCTCCACCTGCGCGCGCCCCGTGCTCCAGCTCCGGCCCGCCGCTGCATGCCCTGCGCTCCACCTCCAGCCCGCCCCAAGCTCCTCCCCGTGCCCCCTCCTCCTCCCCGACGACGCGGTCCCCGTGCTCCTCCCCGGCGGCGCGTCCCTCGTGCTCCTCCCCGGCGGCGCATCCCCCGAGCCCCTCCCCGCGCGCCCGTTCTCCTCCCTGGCGGCGATCCCCCAGTTCTCCTCCCAGCGCGCCCTCGTGTTCCTCCCCGGCGGGGCGCCCCCCGTGCTGCTCCCTGCGCGCCCCCGTGCTGATCCCCGGCGCGCCGCCGTTCTCCTCAAGCCGGCCTGGGAGCTCCGATGCCGCCCCGCTGTGGAGGCGTGGCCCTTTCCTCCGCCGACCGTGGCCCAGAAGATGGGTTGCCAGCAGCTGCGTCCAGCGACCCGGCGGCGGCCCTCCTCCTTCCGGCGCCTCCGGGCCTGCCGGCACCGCCACGACCGGTCGCCGTCGTCGTTTCCTCCACACAACCAAAGCCCGACTCTACTACGCATGGGAGAAGACGAGAAGGAGCGGGAACGACACCCCAGATCTCCTACTCCCTCGCCGCGTCGTGCTCCATAGCTCTGCCGATGATTGCAGTTCAGTGGTCTGCAGGCTGGAGTTCATTTTTATTTCTACAAAGTTCAGAGAACTTTGGTTCATTCGGTGCATGTTACATTTTTTTGGATGTTCAGGTTTTGCTAGATGGAAGCTCACCTTTTAGTACCACCGAAGTGCATACATGCGACATGGATTTTTATTTTTCACGAAGTTTGTTTTATTGGCGCATCAATTACTTTTACCATGCACACAAATAAGAAAATGCCACGGCCTGAAAGAAGTATTTTGTGGTGTGGTTGTGAAGCTCGTCCCTTATTTTCAGGAAGTTCGATTCATACAGCTAAGAACTTCAAGATGGTACTTATAAGGACGTATAAGGATGTGAAGTGTACTTTGGAAAACATTACGAAAAATCAAATAAAGTCAAAACCGTGGTTTAGTACGTGCATCTAAATCTCCGTGAGGAAGTTCACTTAAGTCTCCGTAAAAGTTCACTTTCGCGACGAGGGAAGTTCAGAAATGGTCCGAGTACGATAAATCAAACAGGTAAAAAAATCAGACAAGTCAAAAAATGACGTAACCCATGCATCTGGTGCTCCGTGAAGAAGTTCACTTATGTGTTCGGAAGAAGTTCAGTGTTGTGAAGTGGGAAGTTCAGAAAAAACGAGAATTCTAAAACAACAGAATTATGTATATTTAAAACTGCTCTTAAACCGTAAGGAATTTCGAAAAAATGCGTGAGATAACAAAGTTGCGGCTTTTTCATAGCTTTCCAACGGCGTATCATTTGCATCAATCCGATAAATGGTTTGAAAATGGCGATCAAAATACGGTACGGTCTCGAAAATAGTGTTAGTATATTTGAAATTCTTAAAAAACCGTAACTAATTTCGAAACCCGTAAAAATGAAAAAGTTTCGTAATTTTCATAGCTATCCAACGGTATATCACATGCATCATTCCGATAAGCGGATCAAAAATCGCACTAGAAAATTTTCCCGTGAAGGTGGAGAATCAGTGTGTTCCGTCAGAAAGTTCACATTAGCATTGAATGAAATTCATTAACTTTGCGAGGGAAGTTCAGAAGTGGTTTCAGAATAGCTATTCTAGAACTGGTTCCAGAATAGCATACCTATATAGGGCAGGACTAAACAGGAACCTACCCCTAAAAGATTCCTATTTAACTTAAACAGGAACTATTCCTGTTTTGGAGCACTACCCGACCCATCTACCGTACAGAAACGCGAGGTCATCCCCAACCTCCCACCGCGAACCAGGCCTCCCACCTCCGGCCTTCCATCGCGCCGAGCCGCCGACGCCGACCTCGCACCCCGCCGCCCCCAGCCTCCGAACCACCGCGCCGCCCTCCCGCGGGAGCCACCGCGCCGCCGGCCCCGAGATCCACCGGGCCGCCGCGGGAAACACCGCGCGCTGCCCACCCCGGGAACCACCGGGCCGCCGCGGGAACCACCGCGCGCCGCGGCTCCCCTCTCCTCCTCCACCGGCTGCCGTGGCGGCCCCCTCCACCCCCGTCGGTGGCCGAGGCGCCCCATCTCCTCCACCATCGGCGGCCGTGGCGCCCCCGCCGGCGAAATCCCCTGCCCCGCCCCTCGATGTGGAGGTCGCCGTGTCCACTCCCGCCGCCGAAATCCCCTGCAGCCTCCCGCCGTGCGACGCCCCGGTGACCTCCCGTCACGCGCTGGCACGGCCACGTCTCGCCGTGCGACGCGCCAGCCACCTCGCGCCGCCCCGACTACCTCCCGCCTCCCGCGCCCTAGAGACCTCCTGCCGCGCGCTGCAACGCCGACCTCGCACCAGTAGGCCACCACCGCTGGGGCGCCCTCCTCCCTCCACCGCTTGCCGTCGGGCTGGTCTCCTCCCTCGCTGCAGGGGCAACCAGTAGGAAGTGAACTTTTAGAAAAAAGTTCATTTCGTTTAGAAAAACAGTTCACTTCAATCAGAAAAAAACTTCACTTCGATTAGAGAAAAAAGTTTCGGAAACATAGTTGACTTCCTTGAGAAAAAAAAGTTCATGCGCAGTCAGAAAAAAGTTCGCTTCGTCCAGAAAAAAAGTTCACTTTGTTTAGAAAAAAAGTTCACTTCGTTCAGGAAAAATGAATCTGCAGTTCAGAAAAAAAGTTCGGGAAAGAAGCTCACTTAGTTCAGAAAAAAGTTCACTTCGCTCAGAAAAAAGTCTTGGAAAAAGTTCACTTCGTTCAGAAAAAAAAGTTCACTCCGTTCAGGAAAAAGGTTCACCTCAAAAAAGTTCACTTCAAGTTCCGTCTGAAGGTTCACATGTCATGCGCGAGAAGGTTCACTTGGTACAGAAAAAAGGTTCATGTGCAATTGCGAAAAATATACACTGCGGTTGAAAGTTCACTACATATAAAAAGAAAGTTCACGGCCATATTCAAAAACAGTTCACTCCTCTGTTTTTACCGGGGCGGAAATTTTACACATAAAAATCATCCATACAAGTTTTATTTTTCCAAATCAACCACCTCCGCATGCAATTAGCAACTAGGTGAGTCTAATTTGGCCCTAGTTGCCACCACCCTCTACTCGAGCCTCAAAACGATGTCAATTTCAAAATCTTTCCCGTGATAAGATGTTTTGACGTTTTTGGTAAATTAAAAATTAGTCTCAAATCGTATGAAATTTGGAAAAATGATTAAAACAAAAAAGTTGCGCCTTTTTAATACCTTTCCAACGGCATATCATTTGTTAAATTCTGATAAGCGGTTTGAAACTAATTGCCAAATTACTGTCCGCCCAAAATTAAAGTTCAGAAAACCATATCATGTATTTTCAAATCTGCTCTTAATCCGCAACGAATATCGAAAAATGTACAGAGATAGAAAAGTTGCGCATTTTCCGTAGCTTTCCAACGGTGTATAGTTTGTGTCAATCCGACAAAAGATTTGAAAATGGTGACCGAAATACGGTGCAAAAACGGAAATGTTCAGGAAAACTATGTTTCGTATATTTAAAATTGTTTTAAAACCGTAATGAATTTGGAAAACCTGTAATGATGAAAAAGTTGCGCAATTTCAGTACCTATTCAACGGTATATTGCATGCGTCATTCCGATAAGGGGTTCAAAATTCACGTTAAAAATACTGTCCATAAAAAGAGAAATTTCGTGGATTTCGTCAGAAGGTTCACATAAAGTAGAGTTAAGCTTCACTTAGCATATCCGAGAAAGTTCAGAAAGTTCCTATTTAGCTTAAACAGGAATAGGTTCCTTTTTAGCCGAGTTATATATATATATATAGACCCCCTTCTTTAAATTAGATCGAACGGATGAAGGACGGGCTCCTACCAAAGGAACGCGTGCGAGCAATTCAAGAGGAGTTGGCGCTATTCTTCTTAGATCATGTCATATCTAAAGACGGAGAATATTATCCCTACTAGTAGGGATCGTAAGAGATATTGTATATATTGTATATATATATGCTACTATATATGTAATGGGTTCGACTGCAAGAGGACGAACAAATAGGTCACACTTTGATCTTATATTTATGACGATGTTGTGTAATGGTTCCTTTTTTGTTGTATATATGTAGTATCGTCGAATTGATTGCAGAACCTTAACCATAAAAAGGAAAACAATAAAAGAAAAAAATTGAAACGAAAAACAGTAAAAGAACCCTAAACCCTAAATCCAGCGTGCAGACCTTTAGTCCCGGTTGACCAACCGGGACTAAAGAGTCTCCGACCCCGGTGCTCGACAGCGGCCCAAGTGCAGACCCTTTAGTCCCGGTCGTAACAGAACCGGGACTAAAGGTTTGGCCCTTTAGTCCCGATTGTGCAGTTCCGGTTGCGCAACCGGGACTAAAGGCCCTTACGGCCCGGGACAAAAAGCCCTTTTTCCACTAGTGCATCATGAGCATATCCATCAAGAGTTGGGCTTCAAACATTACTGGCCCCAAGGAAGGACCAACCACAATTTCTATGATTATCACCTTTCCTCCCTTCTCTCGTGAAGGAATTGCTTTCCTGCACTGAGCTAGGATATCGAGCACAACTGCACAAGCACATGTTGCTGGGTGCGAAAAGTATTATTTTTCAAATGTAAGAAAGTTCTAGAAAATAACATGTAAAATATCCGTCCATTGTGTGCTTATGACAATTCTCATGTCCTGTAATATAACAAATTAAGTGCTATCTTGTTTTGTACTACTTTCTAGAGCATGGAAACATATCTAGAAACGCAATACTCCCTCCGATCCATAAAAAGTGTCGCTCATTTTATGCTAAGTTAGTACAAACTTTGTACTAAGTGGGCGACACTTTTTATGGATCAGAGGGAGTATTTTTTTGATGAAAAAATACAACCAACTGAACAAAATTATCTGATTTCTTATATGACCACGGCGTTGTTCAATATGATACGGGAAACCTATCCTTATCAAATTAATCATCTGCGTTGACCAGAGGGTAGCTCAGAAAGCGCACCACAAGTAAATTCGAGCAAGATATGTATAAATCCATTTTGAAACCCGGGTGCATATGCACCGGTTATTTCAAAAGCGTCGAAAAATTCTGAAATAAAATTTTGCGGATAAAACTTCACATTTTATGTATTCACAAAGTCGTTTCATGAAGTCTTGACATTTTTGCGAGTTTTGTAAAAAATACAAAAATGTCTCGTGAAAAGGCTTATTTTAGCATCAATTTTCTCTTTTTTACATAGACCTAAAAATGTCAGTTTTTCATAAAATGACTTCGTTCGTGAACATATAGAATGTTAAGATCTATGCGCAAACATTTTTTTGCATTTATTTTAGACATTTTGAGACACGTCTAAAATGGTTCCAAAATACAGGGTGTATTTGCACCCGGAGACAAAAAGGCATCCCCCAAGATGGGTTGCTAACACATACATGGCCGACGCGGCCCATCTTCGGTGTAGAAGCGCAAAGTTCTCCCGGCTCTCTTTTAGTTTTTTTTTGCATATATGGATGTTTCTATTCTAGTTTTTATTTTTATTTTAGAAAATTTCCTATTGTAGTTGACTAGTCGCAGCCATGTCGAGCAAAATCCGCCGAGTGCTACGAATGTGCAGCTCGGATCTGAGCGGACCGATGGCCTCATGCGCACTATGGGCTGCAAATGTTACACATCATAGTTTTGTTATGATATTAGAGGAGTGAGACCGAGTGAGGGTATCTTTATTTGCATGATTCTCAACACATAGAATAAAAATGTTTATTGACAAAATTATGAAAGCACAATAATATAAAAATTAATATCATTAAAAATGAGCAAACATATAGAAATAAATTAAAATAAAATGTATAATTTTAAATGTCATGCCATGTCATCACCAACAGGAACTGAACAGTTAACACACATGAAAATAGGCGCAGAATAAAATAATAGGTAGTTAATCATTTTTTGGATGGAGTGAGAGGCTCCACTTTTTTCTTCTAGTAAAGGGTAATATATTCAAAGAAAAACCAAGAACTAGGCCACACGGTAAACAATATCGACATTAACTACTTTGTTGACAACGCAGGGCCATTCTCCATCCTTGTACTAGGATAATAGGGGAACTAAAGGTGCTTTGCAAGCAAATGGCGGCATGATGAACTATTCACAAAGTTCGTCAAAATTCCATTTGATGAAGGACAAATATTTATTGATAAAATTCATAGTCACGAGGCATATAATCTTGAGTTTTTTTTCGGTTGTCTTTGTTCGGTTTCGATGTCTAGCTTTGCCTGACTTTTAAATAATATATGGTTGAAGCGGCCAGGGTTATCCTCTTTTTCAATTTTAAAAAGTCGGGGCTAGCATTCATGTTCATGTATTTCTTGGCAAACTTAATTTCACTTTTGCATTCAGCCCAAAATACACAAATATATTATTGATAGAAAGGATAGTATTACAGTTATTCATAATAGGTACGACAACTAATATCAAACCGGGCTTTGTTGACGCACACCAAACGTGATAAGCACATACACACACGGAGTGCGTTAATACTTCTCTAAATAAATGTTACATGGATCTTAAAACCTCTAATCCAACACTTGACCTATAAAATAAGATCCGTGAAACTTTTGTTTGTGTAGAGAAATAAGCACCGCCTTTATTAATTTATATCCTTAGAGAACAACATCTTACGGGTAAACCTCGATGACGGATCGAGCTCCCAGTTTCTTCACAATTTTGTAGTCTGTGAACCCCGCTTGCATGAATAGCTCACGCCAGTGGTTTTCATCACGTTGACTCCCTCTTGTGTTCACCATCATGAGCATATCCATCAAGAGTTGGGCTTCAAACATTACTGGCCCCAAGGAAGGTCCAACCACAATTTCTATGATTATTACCTTTCCTCCCTTCTCTCGTGAAAGAATTGCTTTCCTGCACTGAGATAGGATTTTCACACAATCCTCGTCGCTCCAAAAGTGTAGCACAAGCTACAAAATGGGTAAAGGTAAAAATAATTAAGAAATGAAGAATAATTATTACTTGGGTCAGTGAAATATTTTGATTTTCCCATGATATTTCATGTTATACGTACCTTGACTCCTTGAGCATCACAGCTTGTGATGATGGGAGATGATGGAACAGATCACCAGCAACATAGGTAATGACTTGATCATGAGCCGGGGCTTTGTCGATCACCTTGGGAAGGTCCAGCACAGTGCACTTCAGATGCGGGTAAGCCTTGACGAGGGCCCTCGCCGTCGTCCCATCACCGCCGCAACAGTCAGTCAGAGACTCGATCCCCTCGAAGATGTCGCCGCATTCCCGCAGTATGGTGGCAATCCCCAAGTTGTCATGGGCAGCCAAACTCTTTGTCAAGGAGAGCAGTTCTTTCATCAAAGATTGGCACGCCATGGATGTCCTCGAAGGGTGATGGCACTGGTGCCTCCATATCCTTCTTGAACCAGCCGGCCAGACCCAACGCCGGCTCCGCGCAATGCGGCGTGGTCACGCTAAGCACGAAGTACTTTTGGCTGTGGTGCTCCTCCGCTTGGACACCGTCCACAAGGATGCGAGAGAGCGGGGTGAGGCGGCACAGCTCCACGCCGGACTCCGAGTCCTTGTCGGCGGCGAAGACGCCCGACGTGACAAGCATACGCATGAGGCGGCCGAGAAACGGCATCTTACCGGAGGGAAGGGACAGCGCGGACATCAGGTCTGGCAGCGTGGTGACGCCGCCGAGGTGGTGGATGGTAGTCGGGATCTCAAGCTCGACGGCGCACCGAAGCCCATGGATGCAAGGTAGTAGAGGCTGTGGCGCCACAGATCAGCCTGTGCCTGCAGCAGCTCAGCGTCAGTGGGAACCTCTAATGTCCTTGCCTGACCCGCCATTCCTCTCTCCCCCCTTTCTTCTGTTCAATTCTCGGATGAATATTTTTAGCTGCTATGTTTTGCTTTGGCCTTTGGGAACTTGTTGCTTCATAGTGTGTCGCGTGCAGGTGTTTATATAGCTACTACCCTATCATTGTCGGCAGCTTAGCTACTGTGTTGAGCAGCACTCCCATTCATGTTTGTTTAGCTGTGGAGCGAAAGGTGGCAGCTCAAAGTCAATTTATACAGAACCACATAAGCACATACTGTAATGTGTGGCCTCATATCAGTCACACGCGAGACACGAGGCAATAAAGTATGAATGTGTAAGTGTATATGTTTGTGAGGCCCACACTCTGAATCAAAATAGCCAGTATCATATTTCGTATGCAAATTGTAATAATGTGGTATCATATCGATCATCTAATCTTGATGACTTTATGGGGTGGTTGGCAATACTGATTGCCAGGAGAGTTTGATCTATCAAATTAATCTAGAACAGCAAAGAAATGTCTCACGACAATGACACGGTACAGTTCTCTCTCTCTCGAAACAGGCTTGTGCCCAGCTATATTAATATAGCAACCACCCATACAACTTGAGACCACCGCTGGGGCAAACAGCACAAAAATGCCCAAGAGAGAAAAAACAGGAAAAAGAAACTAAAGCCAACAACGGTAGATCGACTAAACGAGGATGTCCCGCAACCGCTGCGCCCTCCGGAGAATTCCACCACGCTCCTAGCACTCCGACCAACCGCGTACCAAACAACACCTTCAAGAAGGAGTGCGACGACGACGCCGCTGCACGGACGGATCCTAGGGTTTCCCCCGGTACGCGAGGGGTAGTGGGGACGGGGTACACCCGACGCCCTTCAGGAAGGAAAGGCGGCACCTGTAAGGCGTCACCGCGTCGGAGCCGGGCAAGCCAACAGGGATTTCTCCCAACCCTCATACAACCACTACCCGGATGATCCGTAGCGCTCCACCCAGCTTGCCGCCCACCAACATGCGCCACCACGGTCTTGACGCCACCCTCATCGGTAATACTAAGCAGCCTATGGAGGAGATCTACGGGATTATGTGTCCACACCCTATTAGTCCTAATCCTCTCACGGGTTACGGTCACGAGCCCCCTTCCCCTCCCCCTAACTAGGGATGCAGTGGGGCGCCCGGATCCGTCCCGCTCTAGAGTTTTTTTAGCCTAGGTTAGCTTTACTACTCTCCTCTGATTTATTTCTTTTTGAACTAATCTCACATTTTGCGGGACATTCGGGATGTCCGCTTGCAACCCTACCCTAACCACTATAACTAGATGTGTAGGAGTTGCTGCGCCCATCCATTATGAATTTAAGGACGTGTTTGTTTCAGGAATGGTAATGAAAACGTAACGTAATGGATTTACACTGTTAACATAAACGGAATGGGCAAAAAGTGAAATCTGTTTGGTTGAGAAACGGCAATCAATAGCTAAGTAAACTCAGCCTGAGTTAGGTCTGTATCAATTTGTGGAGTCGCAGAATCATCAATTGGCAAAAAATTCACATCATGAATCATCAACTCTTGATTGATAGTCTGTAAGACTGAGATCTGGCTATTGTTCTTTCACCAAAATAACAATTCGAGATTAGCCAAGAAAATTCGAATGAGGAACAAGAAAAGTAAACCGTCGCCAGGGACTGAGTTGCAGCCGCCGGCCGGACGCGCCGTGTCCAGGCACCGAGCAGGGATGGGAATATGGACTCGTTCTTAGCTGTCTATTTTGTATTTGAGTAAATCTATATCTATATCTATACCTAATAATAAAGCCATTAAGGCTTTTTTTTTGTTCGTCCGTCCGTCCGTAGTCCACGTCCTTGGTTCATCCGTCGCGCAAGGTTTCCTTGGTCACAGAATTTCTGTACCTCATACTTGACTTGACTCCGATCTGAACATGACTCCTAATCCTATTCAGCTTGGGAATACTAATCCAACTGCTTGGAGCTGTTCCGGCAATAAATATACGTCCACCCGTGCACCCGTGCTAGCAGGTTCAATTAAGCTGCTTAGCAGATCAGATCTCCACGTCGCCTGGTGCTAGCTACAGCTAGCTTAGCTTTCGTTCGATCAAGCTGCTTAGCAAGTCTACGGCGAGCGTTTACTTTTGCGTCGATCAAGGTTACCTGAGCGACTTCCTCCGCCGCGCCGTGCTAGGACCTGCGCCACACCCAACGATGGCTTTCTCGTGCTATCAAGCCCACTGGAGCCACCGCACAAGCAGCTTGCCCGACAACGACAAGACCTGCCACCGGTGATACCTTGACCCTACTACGCTCTCTCCATCAAACGATCTAGATCAGAAAGCAAACAGGCGAAGAATAAGCATACGCTGGATCAAGATCTAATGACCTAATAATAAAATACTTACAAAACCGCTAAATAGCAGCGTGACACGTGTTGTTTTCCTGTTTTTCATTATCAATGTTTCTTACTTACATTATACAAAGTCTCATGCAGGCAAGCGATTTGGATCGCGATCTCCAGTCATGGATGTCAAGGAACAGAAGGAAGAAAATCTAAAAAAGCGTCCTGAAGCTTATAAGCAAAACAAAGCAACTAAATAATTTAATAAATGTTATGAAATATTGTTGTCTTATAGGATTATTGTCGCTTAAAACCGTATCCCAAACATGCGAAACCTGTCCTTATTCTGGCTGATAAATATTTCTAAGCGAGTGGACTTTGCAACCATGCATCCGGAGGGCAATCTTGTTGGAACGCCACTATATTATTGCAATATAATAATAGAAGTGTCTGTATATATTTGGAGACATGAAACATGAAACATAAACTTGTAAATATATTGGTTGTTAGTTGATGAGAGAAAATTCTATTGGGTCTAACGAGCTTGAAGTTATTTGAGTTGGTTACGAAGTGTTGATGGTAAATGGGGTTTTCAACGATCGGGCCATTTGAGAAGTTGAGTAATTATATAGTTACTTTGCATATGTTGGTAGAAACATATTGAAGCTTTACGTTAGCCAATTGTTTGAAAAAACAGATGTGAATTTAATGATGAATAAAACTGAATATTGAAAGGAAGTGCAACGCTGAGACGACATATGTCTAAACCGAGCACTGAGACAACTTATGTCCGTAACGAACACAAGCCATCAGCGGGGAAAAAATGCAGCTAGCCACAAACGACACAAAAGAAGTTTGTTTAAAAGCAATGGATATTTTTATAGCCATTGTTTCCTGATTGACATGGTAGTGTAATCAACAACGTTTTTAGATGATAAAACATCATTAGATTGTCAAATTTACAACATAATAGTCATCTTTTGCCCACCAACGTACCAATGCTAGTGGCATGTTACCAAATCTATAAAATCAACATAGATGCTAGTTAGCACTTCAAAATACAATGTATCTTGTACACCAGAACAAATGCACTTTAATGGTAATAAAGAGGAGCATCCTCATCACATCGCTTTGCAACTATCCGGAGAGCAAATTATCAAATGTGCGCAGTGCAATATGTAATTACTGCGGCATCACAAACAAATGTTGAACCGCAAAAGGTCGGCTTGAGGGCCCGAAGCACCTGCAGGTGGTTGCTGGTTCATCGCTTCAGTATCCACCAGAAGAGAGCACAATCTAGGCTAGGGGAAGTCTTGCGTAAAAGAGGGCACCGACATCTGCAGGGAATGACATGGCTGGCGTTGACCTAGTGCGGAAGCATGGATGCACAATATTGAAGCCTAATGGTACCAGTTCAGTAGGAGACAACTAAAACAAAGAATTTAGTATGTGAAATGTTAGCAACATAGACCGTAATTCACACTCATAATTCAGAAGAAAACATCTTTCATAGATTACTAGTACTGGTGAAGGCAGACTTAAAACGGCTCCAAATCAGTTCCTTTACAACCCAAGTAGTGCATGTAGAATCAAAATTTAACAATGACATTGTTATGAAATACTTAAAGCAGTGTTAATTATATCGAGTAGAAGGCCAGAAGTCAATCTACTGGAGAAATTGGTCAAATATAAATTAGTTTTAGGTATTTGCTCAGAGGTGAATGAATGTGAAAGAATATTCAGCTCGCAAAGAGAACAATGTATACAAAATAAGAAGAGAAGATGCTACAAATAGGAACATGCAAAATAGACGGAAAAGTTCTCATGTTGAAGGAATAAAGTTTTTACATGCTGAAAGACTAAAGTTGTAAAAACTTTAACTTGTTTTAACAAGTTTTTACATATTGAAAGACAAAAAATAAGAATATGAGAACTAACATGGAATCATAGTTTCCTCCATGAGGTCAAAGGGTTAGGATCTGTAATAGGCGTCGCTAGGCTTGCATTCAATGGAGGGATCGAGATATTTTTGAGCTTTGAGGGATCGAGATATTGTTGGATCCAGCCGTTGGATGTGCCAGTAAGCATGGAAAACAATGAGTATGAGATGGTAAGCATGGGACACTTAACTAGATGAATGATTGAAAAGTTGCAAGACAACTTACAAAGTGGGAGTTAGGAAGAGGAGTAATAGGAGGTTGTGGAGATACACCGCCCGTAGCATCAAGCATCCGCAGATCCAACTTGAGAATGCGAGATTAATATGTTCTCACAAGAAGAGTGGCGATATTATGGGAAGGAACTTACCGCGAAGCGGGAATCATTGACCGCGAACTTTGCCTCATAGGCTGAATAAAGAAGCCATCTAATCAAAACATATATCATGAAAACACCGCATAGAGTTGTTGCAAATAAAGGTATTTAAGCTCATCACTTTAAGAAATGTGTTAAGTTGTGACCTTATAAGAATGACCATGGGTGAAATGGTCATAAATCTATGACCATTTCGCATCAAATATATGACCTTTTTTTGGTCAGAACCATCTATCAAGATTTATGAAAAGGTTTATTAAGTTTCATGAGTGACGATCACCTTTGGGTCAACTAACTTTGGTCACAAAAATGTCACAAATGAAAAACAATGACCATGCAGTGACCAATATCGACAGTCACAAGTTAGCATATTTCTTGTAGTGCGTGCTCAAAACATATTCTGAAAAAAAAGAGTTAAATATATTATCCCATGTATTTTCTTGTGTACCAAAATATTTTGAAATACTATCAAGATACATTTTAAGACCTCAACCATCTTGTCCCGGTAAAGCTTGAGCACAAGTTCAAGTTTAGGGGTTCTATAATGTTCCTGAACTAAATGGAGTTTGGTTGCTTTCTTAATGCGTTGTGTGTAGCTCAAAAATCATAATTATAAACCTCTAACCAATCTCATGCCATATCATCTCCATGATAATGGCGAGGGTGGAAAATCATAATTTTTTTGTTTTCAAGTTTTTGTTGGCTATAAAACGATTTAATTATTTCCTTTACCAAAACCCTAAAACCTATCTTCTTATAAAAGATTATTTTTGTAAATAATAGTAATTTCCTGAAGCTAATTTATGATATATATATATGTTATATATTCTCTCACTCCACGTAAAATACTTATTTCGAATTATGTGGATAATTTTTTTATTTGTTTTCAAGAATGGAAAAATAGATTTTTGTATATTTTTTTGTCTCTATGAGTTATGGGAAAATCAAAAAAGATAGAGTATGTTATTTGCAACCAATTTCAGCAAAAAATAATAAAGTCATGTTGAAAATTTGAAACTTGAATTTAAAAACATTTTTTTTGCCTTTTTTCAATAATGGATCATATACCTATCTAAAATCATCTATCCAAATATAATATGAAAATTGTAAATGAATTTAGCCCAAAGTAAATACATATATTATTGATACCATGTAATACAATATGAAATTATGCATAATAGGCACGACAAGTGATACCAATGCGGGCGTTGTTGGCACACACCAAACGTAATAAGCACATACACACACCTAGTGCTTTAATACAGATAAGCGTTACATGGACAGTAAAGAAACTAATCCAACACTTGAGCTATAATAAGTTCGTGAAACTTTCAAGTAGACACTACTAGGAAAAGGCTTATAGGTGCATTACTTAGCCGTGGCGCACCACTATTTTGGTGTGCCACGAGTATATAGCCGTGGCGCACCAGACACAGATGCGCCACGCGTAGGACATTACCCGTGGCGCACCAAAATAGTGGTACGCCACGGCTAAGTGCAGGCTAGGCTGACGGAGGGGCACCCTCCTTAGCCGTGGCGCACCACTATCGGTGCGCCACGGGTTCGGAGTATAGCCGTGGCGCACCTTATTCCAATGCGCCACCAAAAAATAATGGTCTCGGGGCCAATTTTGACCCACATAGCCGTGGCGCACCAAAATAGTGGTGAGCAGTCGGACACGCCGACGTGGGCGGTGGCCGGTGGCTCTTTTTTTTTAGATTCAGATTCATAGCCGTGGCGCACCAAAACGAGATGCGCCACGGGTATGTTGCCGATAGCCGTGGCGCATCAAAACGAGGTGCGCCACGGGTATATAAACATACCCGTGGCGCACCTAATTTTGGTGCGCCACGGCTATGTATATACCCATGGCGCACATGGACACCTGCGCCACGGCTATTTTCTTACCCGTGGCGTGGCAATCCGTGGCGCAGGCCCCTGCGCCACGGGTAAGCCATTTTGGTGCGCCACGGGTAAGCTTTTCCCTAGTAGGAAAAGGAAGCACCTCCTTTATTTATATCCTTAGAGCAATTCATCTTATGGGTAGACCTCGATGACGGATCGAGCTCCGAGTTTCTTCACAATTTTGTAGTCTGTGAATCCCGCTTGCATGAATAGCTCGCGCCAGTGGCTTTCATCACGTTGACCCCCTCTTGTGTTCCCATCATGAGCATATCCATCAAGAGTTGGGCTTCAAACATTACTGGTCCCAAGGAGGTCCAACCACATTTCTATGATTATTACCTTTCCCCCCTCCTCTCGTGAAGGAATTGCTTTCCTGCACTGAGCTAGTATTTTCACACAATCTTGTCGCTCCAAAAGTGTAGCACAAGCTACAAAAGGGTAAAGGTAAACATAATTAAAAATGAAGAATTGGACATGGGGTTAGTTGAAAACTGAAATATTAGCATTTCCACAATGATATTCCATGTTATTATACCTGAGCATCACAGCTTGAGAGGGTGGCACGGTGTGGAACAGGTCACCAGCAACATAGGTAATGACGTCATGAGCTGGGGCTTTGTCGATCACCTTCGGAAGGTCCAGCACGGTGCACTTGAGATGCGGGTAAGCCTCGACGAGGGCCCTCGCCGTCGTCCCATCACCACCGCAGCAGTCAGTCAGAGACTCAACCCCTTGAAGATGTCACCGCACTCCCCGTATGGGGCGATCCCCAAGTTGTCGTGGGCGGCCAAGCCTTGGTTGACGACATCGTCAAGCTCCTCGTCAAGGAGGGCCGTCTTCTCATCGAAAGTGGCACCCCATACTTGTCCTCGAAGGGCGACGGCACCGGTGGCTCGACGTCCTTCTTGAACCAGTTGGCCAGCCCCAGCGCCGCCTCCGTGTAATGCGGCGAGGTGAC